>JAVJIF010010438.1:0-134430 GCA_038442645.1 Agave tequilana | reverse complement strand
TATTCAGATCTTGGAGATTGGACCGCAATGGACTTCCTGGTGATTAGAATTGCACGCAGTGGTGTCGTGAGACAGCAGTTGAACATCCGGAGTTCTTTTCTTCCAGGCCCCCTACTTGTCTCTCGAGTTTTTATTTTTTAACACGTAAGCGCTTTTTATACTGTTCATAATTGTATATCTCTTTGTATTTTCGCATTTGCGCCTATCGGTGATGTAATATTCTTATAATATTGTGTCACATCCTATGATAACTTTGTAATTGTACTCATATGTTAGAATGTATAATGCATGACGTACTTTCGTACTCTGATTCTTGCCTGTACTGATGTTTAGCTATATATGTGAGGGTATTTCTGTCCTACGTATATACATCACAGTAATATCCTTTACCCGCAAATCGGGCGTTACAGATATCAATTAAAATGAACATAAGCTTAGCATAAAATCAATTGTGCTTTAGAAACATATACGAACATTGTTAAAACATGCATAATCAATCACACACACATACACACACACACACACACACACACACACACACATATATGTGTGTGTATATATATATATGTATATATATGTGTGTGTGTGTGTGTTGTGTGTGTACATATGTATGTATGTATGTATGTATGTATGTATGTATGTATGTATGTATGCATGCATGTATGAAACCAATGGGATTTAACACTATTTGAAATTATGAGGCATACACATATAGATAATCAAGAATAAGTATATAAAAATCAATATCATGAAAATCATGTGTATAACTCATTGAAATCACTGACCTAATTTAAGCATATACAAAGTATGATCACCCAGCCATCCTCCCACAAAGGATAGATATTTTCAAAATAATGATTTAAAAATAGTTGAGTATAAATTAAAAACACTACTAATTGAAGAATAAAAGAACTAATTAAAATAATTTTGAAAACTAATTTAAGATTCTTCAAATATGAAACAAATCATATATCTTATGAAACATGCTTATTACACAGAATTATCACTCAAAATCTATATAGCATATATTGCCCATGAGTATAAGATCATGAGTAAACAAAATATAGAGTGTAAAAGAATCATGTAAATAATACATTCATGAAAATAATAATGCTCTAAATAACTCATCAAAACTCAATGAAATTCTTTTTAGAACTTTGACATATTTAAACTAGATTTGTAAAAATATGAAAACATGAAAATACAAATCAAGAAATTTTTTTTCATAAACATGATATCAAGATTAGTGGAGACAATAAACTCAAAATTTCAAAACATATTCACCAACAAGATATTGAAGAAGCACATAAGAGACGTAAGATTAACTTCACGATATATGTAAGTTTTGTCAAAATTAAAGTGTGTGTGTGTGTGTAATAGAGAGATAGACTTGTGTCCTTCCAAAAGGATTTGAGTCCGAATCCTTCTCACCCAAATTCAACCCTTCGACATTCGAATACAAAATTCACTCTGCTGAAATTGATATATATTATTTAAAGTATCTATAAATTAAAAATCAAGTGTTTTGAATACTTGTTGCCCATGCACTAGTGGGGAAAAACGAACATCCTAATAGTGAGTTGGTTAGTTTAATGATGTAGAACATTTAAAATCTAACAAAAATTAGTTTGTGCCCTTCTAAAAGATTTGACCTTGAATTCTTTCTCACTCAAATTTAACCCTCCGACATTCGAATACAAGATTCACTCCGTTGATGTTGATCTACAATATTTCAAGTATATATAAACCAGAAATCAAGCGTTTTGATTACCTTTGCCCTTCATCAAGCGGCGCAAAATGGACCATCGAGCCTCCAATCATCTTGAGAACACCGTCTCCAATAGATACTTCAAGACCTAATGCTTCTAAGGTACAACATAGAAAAGATTCTTTTCAGTTGAGGTACATACTTCACTTCCTTCAATTCCCGCACCATCTCATCAATATCTTAATATGGACCGTACCTATTCCTTCCATGTATGGACGATCATCACCCATGATAACAGAGTATCCATCTAGCTTCTCAAAGCTAGAAAATTATCCATGTTGGGACATACAGGATAGATAGCTCCTGTATCTAGCATCCACACAAAATCGTCTGAGTAACTAATAGTAGGTAGTGACAGAGAAAGAGAATGTCGTTGAGTCAGAGTCCAATCCACCTGCCTGTGAAGTACTACCTGATTGGGTATTAATCACCCTTATGAGATTTGCCTTGATCTTTGACTCTTTATTCTTATCTTAATCCTTGAATAATCAATCTTCCAGTGCCCTAATATTTTACATAAAGCGCACTTATCTTCTTCAAATCTTTGAAATCTGGCTTGGACTTTGATCTACCACGCTCGCTTTTACCCTTCTGATTAGAACCCCTGCCTCTTGCTGTCAACGCCTCTACTGTTGTTCCATTGGAAGAAGACTGCTTGTCCTTCCTCCCACTTCATAATTTACAAGAGCAGTCAACACATCAATATAGTTATGTATTTGTTTACCATTGATCAAGGTTAGAATAAAGATTTCATACTCTTCATCAGGAAGAGATTCAGTAGAATCAATGTCTTATCCTCTTCTTCGATTACCATATTCATATTAACTAAATCTTTAAGAAGCTTGGTGTAGTTATTCATGTATTCGTCAATGGAGAGTCCTCTCTTCAACTGAAAGTGGTAAAGCCTCATCTTCAGTTGCAATCGCGAATCGATGTTCTTCATTGGATACTTCTTTTCGAGAATCTCCCACAACTTCCTTGCGAAAGTCTCATACAACACATGATACTTGATGTTTATGTCAAACAAAACTTTATGAGAACACACGCCGTTCTTTCATCTTGTCTCAATCTTTTTCAGAAGTTTCCTCCAGTTTTTCTTTCAAATGTAGAGTGTCTTCAAATTTGATGCCGTCAATGCATTCATCACCTCACACCTCCACATTTCAAGTTGTTCTTGCCATCAGACTTTACCACATCGATCTTCCATAGATGTGGGTTCATGATTTTCAACATGGATGAATTATCTCCAACCATCTCCCAATAGATTCCTCAAAGTAATGCGGAAAACTATTAATGAAAACAAATCCAAATAGGAAAGCTTAGATCTTTGCCTCCAATGAAACTGTAGACAATTTTCAAGTTGATTTGCTCCACCCGAATGAACTCCCTGTGGAACTCAAAAAGCTCTGATACCACTTGTTGGAACCACGAGTAAGAGTAGAGATGCATCGGAGAATAGTCACCAAACACAACAACAAAACAAATAAAGAAGAAAGCGAGAACACAAGTTTTAACGAGTTTCGGCAATTTGCCTGCGTTCTATAAGATACAATATTAAGAGGCAATTACCCCTCCTTTCATAGGCATGGATTCCCTCAAGAAGAAATCAACAACTCCAAATTCGGATAAAAAATAAATTCAGAAGCCTGCTCGGATTCGCCCAGAATCCTTGTGCTGTCGACAATCCAAGGGGACTGTCGACAGTTATCTGACAAACTCAATTCTCGGTAAACCGCTATTGACAGACTGTCGACAGTTATCTGACAAGCCCAATTCTCGGTAAACCGCTGTCGACAGCCTAGAGTAGCTGTTGTCGACAACACAGTTCATCAGTCAGGGCGTATTTGTGTCTGACTATCGACAGCCCAAGGGGACTGTTGACAATCCTATGCCTTAACCTTCAAAAAACTCCATCTTCTCATTTTTTATTCTTCTGTCTGTCTTCACAGGGATGTCAACTGGGCCGGGTCGGGTCGGTAACCCGCACTGACACGACCCAGATTGGTATGAGCCTGCCCCAACCCGGGTGGTACTATAATGCTCGTTTTAATTAATTATAAATTAAACATCATATATATATATTATTTACTTAACAAATCTCAACACGATTCAATCGGTATGGTTATGCTGTTTAATTTAATTTAATTAAAATCTAAATTTTGATCTCTAATTGAGTTTGTGATTAAGTAAACAGACAACTTGTTGTATTCGATTTTCTTAAGTAAGACAAAATTTGGATTTTTATTTTTACATGTGTTTAATGATAATAAAGGAGGCAATAAAGTGTAATGATTTGGATTATTACCACACTAAATTAGACATAAGAATGAGTATGTAGATGTATAAATACTTGTATATTTATACATGATAAGAATGGATTTAATTACTCTTTTGTATTTCACTTTGCACCATGCTTGCATAGTGATGAGGTGTAAAGTAGAAGTATGGGGTGATATGGAATGGAAGGTTAGTGAGAGGTGTCGGGTAGAGATTATAAGAGGGATTTTTATAGGACACATGGCTAGATCTTAGAGCTTGAGAGAGGTCTAAAGGAGCAAAAATATGAGAAAAGCTCTCATTTGCAACCTCTCTCTCTCTCTCTCTCTCTCCTCTCCTCTCTCTATATATATATATATATATATATATATTATATATATATATATATATATAATATATATATATATATCACCCTCACTCTCTCTCGCACATTCTTCCTCCCCTCTCTGTAGGTTGCCGACCACCTTCTCCTTGCGCCGGCCATCTCCCTAGGCCGCCGACCCCTTCCCCCTTCTCTCTTGCTCCACACAGTCACTCTCTCTAACACTCTTTATCTCTCATGATTTTCACTTAAAATCAAACCTATCTTTCCTGAAACCCTAGACTTAGCAACTATAGAACTCTATGGCGTGTTGAGGAGGAAGATCAAGGCAAAGATGGTGGGGATTAGTGAATCGAAAGCGCATTCTACCGATTTAGCAAGGTAATTAGTAAACGATTAAGGAAAACATTATGTGAATCTTACTAATCATGGGCTATTAGTGATTTTGATTGTGCTCATATGCAGATAGCAAGGAATCATAAAGTGTACGAGATCGGGGGAAATCTTCTTCAAAGGTGAGTAGAGTTTTAGCGTAACTTAAGATATAACTAAGGGTGAGAGTCAAATATTTAAGTTAGTGAAATTAGAAAATTTTATGGATATACTCTAATATTAGTAAGGGTTAAGGTTAGTGAGAAAGGAGATTAATTGGGAAAAATCCATGAGATGGGTGGCAATTTGAGTAATTCTTGAAGTTGAAGTATGATTATTACATGAAGGCTACTATAATTATACTATTGAGTATGAGATGTATGTTGTGTATGTGTAATGTATACATATAATGTATACATATGTATGTGTACGTGAGTTAGTGGCAACTTGGGTAACCTTGTAGTTAAAATGTGATTACTACATGAAGGCCAATATGATCATACTACTGAGTATTGAAGGAATGCCACATATGTAATGTGAACTCTTATAGATAATTATAGCTAGTCAATGGATGTAACACTTGTAATTCAAGTATAAATTGCAACATGTAGGTTATTATGATCATACTCTTGAGTATAGGACACATGCTATGTTATGTGTAATGTGTATCTAACACGTGTGTATGTGTATATCCATAATATAGGTGATAAATTGGATAACTCATATAGTTAAAACATGATTACTACAGTAGATAAGTATGATCATATTGTTCAATTATATTCTTGCATGGAAAACTATGAAACATTCCTATATGAGTAATTGAAGATTGTTAAACGTGAATTATGTTCCTTGTTATATTATATGCGGAGGAAGGGCCAATGGAAATTTCGGCGGTGTGTGAAGACTGGGTAAAATGGTGTTTGATATATGGAAGAAAGGCCCGATGGAAATTCTGGCGATGTGCGAAGATGAGGTAATATGATATTTCATATGCAGAGGAAGGGGCCGGTGAAAATTCCGGTGATGTACGAAGACGGGGTAATGAGGTTATAAGACAAACTCGAATAGAATGATTTACTTATTACCCGTGTTGAATTCTTAAGTAAAATTTATTAAATTCTTGATTTTCTTACAACTAAAGCAGAAACTTATTATAATAGAAATTGTCCCATGCATTTTTATAAAAATACAGACACACAATAGTCACTGGGTTAATAACTTTATTCACTGAGTCATTTAGTTCATTCTATTTTCTTAACAATCTTTCAGGTTTAAACATAGGAAAGGGGCTCACATGAATCTAGGATTATCTTATATAAAAGAAGATTACTTGTAGAAAACTGGAACAGTTTCTTTTGAAATGTCTCTTTCTACATGTCTACATATATGTATAGATTTTGGAACTCTACTTTTATACATACTGTTTACTAGTACATATTAGAGTCTTAAGTATGGACGTGTTATGTAATTAAGAATGTGTTATGTGAAACTTATTTCAGAACTCAGTTTAAGTTAGGTTATGTGTATTTATATGTATTGAAGATCGGTATTTATAGATAATTATGTTGGATATATGCATACTGTTGAGATGCAAGTTTGAAACTTACAAGAAGGTCGATGTTGGCTGAAATTTATAATTTTTTATTAGAGCAAACTCAAATTTTTTGAGGAGATGCTGCCGGAGTTTCCAATGATGGATAAAATTTCTAATAAATTAGATTCAATTAAAGTTAATTTGGTGACTTAAAATCTTGGATCGTTACAGGTACCCAGGCCAGACCCAGCCCGAGCACGGGTTTTGGCCCGGTCTGACCCAGGCTGCTGCAGACCTGGTTGCCTCCCCAATGACTCAAATAGCCATTGGGGCACGGGTTAGGCAGGCAGGCCAGACCCGGCCAACCTCTACTCAAGAGCCGTTGGGGGTACTATTGGGGGGTTCAACAAATTATTTTTACAAAAAAAACCCACGACGACTCCCTTAATGTCTCTTTTGGTCGTTGGGGGGCTATTTATAATTTTTTTTACAAATACCTTCCCCCGTATATTGGACTTGGTGGAATTTTTGCCCAAAAAAATTACAAAATAACACTCCTCATTCCCTCTATAAATACTCCCTCTTTTTCACTCCATTTTATCACAATCAAAATCTCTAAAATTGTCAAAAAATACTCTATATATTTAACTCTCTACAAAATCTCTCATGCTCTCAACTATAAGGTTACAAGCTCTCAAGCTCTCTCTCTCAAGTTCTCAAGCTCTATCAGCTTTTAACTTATTGATTTTGAAAAATTTATTCATACTCACAATACTTCAAATCTAAGTCAGATTATAATGAAGGTTGTTAGAGAATATAGAATTATTTTTGAAATTTTTGCTATTTCATTTGATAATGCTAGCAAAAATATTGCTGCAATTGAGATTTTGAAAAATTATTTTAAAACTGTTTTGAATGACAAAATTTTTCATATTCGGTGTGTTTGACACATTATTAACTTGTTTTACAAAATGATTTAATAATAATTAATGACTATATTAAAAATTAAGAGAAACTATTATATTTATTAAAAGTAGTGGCCCAAGAAGACAAAACTTTAAACAAATTTGTTCCAGTTTAATTATTAAAAATTACCTCAAGATGTAAGAATTCATTGGAACTCAATATATAATATGTTGAGAAAAACTATTTATTATCGGCAGTCAATAGGTATGTTCATTTTTGTAGAATTGCCTGACTATTATATTTTCCAGCAAGAATGGCAAATTTGCATGGTTATTTGTGAATTTTTAAAAATATTTGAAAGAGTAAAAATTATTTTTTGTTATTTATTATCTCACAATTGTTCCTGAGTCTGCTTTTAGTACAAGTAATCGAGTGCTGCAGGATACGAAGAATCGTCTGGCGTCAGAAACAATCGAGATGGCCACCTGTAGGAATTGTTGGCCCATAGACCTATCGCTCTAGTTTTGATGATGACTAACTCATGTAGTTATAGTACTAATGATCTTTATTGTATTTAAGTTTCAGATATTGATCAAGATCTTAGTTGATATTTAGCTTGACTAATAGACTCAAAGTCAAGTTTGGAGCTAACACATGGTTATTCAAGAGCTCAATCTCAAAGGACATATCTAGTACCCAAGATGAAGTCTAGCTCAGAGAATCAAGTTTAGATCAAGTCTACACAGAGAAGAAGATCTTCAAAAAGACTTGTGTCTAATGTTTGTGGGTTCAGAAATCTTGTATAAATATATTAGTTTTGATTGCTCAAGGTTACACACACACAGACACACACACACAGAGTTTCATATATTGGTTTCTGTTTAACCGATTTACATTTTGTGTTTTTATAAAACATATTTCATCAAAAACAAATTCATATCATTTTGTTCGTGTATTGGAGTATCCATACACTATTGAGCTTCAAACATGTTTGAACAACTTGTTTTGTATTTATGGATTTTAGGAAAACTAGTTTTCATTTAAAAGTTTAGTTTTTGAAAAATATGATTTTGATTTCAAGATTGAATTTTTATATCTCAAAAATAGTCCACATGTTTGCAATGTGTTATGATTTTTTATCACATATATTTGTGCTCTATTGTATTTATAAGAACTTTTTTATAGAATTTATTGATATTTATTGGTATTTAAATTGGATTTAAAAAGATATTTAAAATACTATTTATATTATTTTTGGGTTATTGTCGGTCGACCACACGGTCTACCGACGTGCACAGACATGCACGAGCCCAAGAAAGCTGATCTCAGTCGACCGACCGGTCGACCGCAGAAGAGATCGGCTGACCGATCGATCGACCGACTACGTCTGCAGAGCTCTCGTGTTTTTTCGATTGACCGGTCGGCCAACTATTTTGCTGAGTCTGCTCGACATCCTTCTAGTTTTTTGGTCATAAGTTTTTATTCTGACATTCAATCGATATGATTCAAATTTCATTACAAAGATAACTTCAATGGATATATTTCTTATTCAATGATTGTTTTCTGATTTAAATGTTAAAGATGTCAAATAATAGTTTGAAGTCAGTTCATATTCTGAAAACAATTTATAGTTTTCTGGTTTGACACTTTTTAGTATTTTGATCATAATTGTTTACTCCGATATCATATCGATTTTCAGGTTTGACACCTTTTAGTAACCACTCTTTTTCTTTGTATTTTGACTTTGTACTTTCCCTCTTGTGTAGAGGTGATCACTTTGTGCAACGATTTTGTGCTTTGGCTTTGTGCCCACCTCTTTGTAGAGGTTGTTTTCTTTATGGAGTACTTAAGTGGAGATAGTGAAAATACTTCTAGGTGAAGGCGGGGACGTAGAGCTTGGCTCGAATCATAAAACATATCCTGATGTTTGCGTTTGGTTATCTCTCTCAAGTCTACTCTTGTTATATATTACATTGCTCTTACTGTCTGTACATATATGTTTGATATTGTGCTTACATTTGTTTCTTTCAATTCAAGAGAGTTATTGAAACATGTCAAATCAATCTAGAAGAATCTTGAGGAGAAATTCTAAAGCTCTTTACCAAGAATTCGACTTCACTCTTTAGAAATTATTTATTTTAGTGTAAAATTTTTAAATTTCGCATTAGAGTAGCATTACACCTATTCACCCCCGCTAGGTCTACATTCAGGAATGTTTGGCTGGATGTGAAAATGAGAAGGAAAAATAAAATAATTGATGAATACATTGAAGACTCCTCAAAAAATGAATAAAGACTTTGAAGACGTGTAATTTTTTTTTATAAATGATAAAATTTTGAAGACTTAAAATTTCTAAGTGTGAATGATTACTTTCTAATTTTTGTAATCTATACTTCAATTATATTTGTATCCATTTATCTATTTTATTGGATCTTTAATAAAAAAATTTACATTTGCAGTTAACTTGATGCGATTTTGTCAAATTTTTAATCTAAGAATTTAGTGTAAAGCTTTAACTTTTATAATTTTTAATATAGGAAAATTTTAGATTTATTTAGATATATTATTTTTTATTAATTATCCGGTCGGGCCATGTCCGGCATTGGCCCATCCCGGTCGGGTCGCTGGTCGGACCTGAGTTCCCCAATGGGACTCGGGCCCGGCTCGGGCCGCCCCTAATTTCACAGGCGGGGCTTGGCTTGGCTCGGCCCAGGCCTTGGCCCACCGTGCCCGTGCTCCGGCTGGCCCAGCCCCAGCTGGTTTGACATTATCTTGAATGTTTTGGTTTAGTGATCCTGACAAAGTCTAACTAATAATGGACAAAGTCTAACTAATAATGCATCAAGTTTTGGTGTTGCTGGTGTACTAATTGACAAACAAATTCCTTCATACATTCTCAAATTGTCTTGCACATGGAGTTACTAAATGATACATGGATAGGTTGATCATTTTCGGCGTATCTCTGATGAAGTGAAGATTATATTTGATTTCATGTACATGTATAAACTATTTTAGTAAATGAGAATGAAAATAATTGTCTTGGTTAATTTGGCCTTTTCATTTCTTTATAAATGTTTATTTTTTTGAGAAATTGCTTTTAGGGCCTAACAATTGTTTAAAGTGTCAAAAAGGGCTTAAAGTTTACGAGTGTGCTAATAAGGGCATTGACCAAGAATTTTGTGCTTCTAAGAGTCTGTCCCCACCACATAGCAATACGGGGTACATTGTATTTGCTTAATGCTTGTATTACCCTTTGTTTTGTCTTTTTACCTTTTGTCTTTTTGTCATTTCATCTTTTGTTCTTTTGATGACAATAATTGTTGTCATCAATTTTGAATTTTAATGTGAACAAAGAAGAATTGCTCTATGAAAAGATTTTCCACTTCAAAATTTATTGTTAACTTGATCAAAATATTTATAAAATAATTTAAATATTTCAAAAATAAAATTAAATGAAAATAAAAAATAATAAATGACTTGTTTTATAAAATTATTTAACCTCTATTGTTTATAAAACAAAAATTATTTAACTAAAATTATTTTATAAAATTATTTAACCTCCATAATTAAGCTCAGAGCCAAAGCAACAAGCTTGGCATAATTACAAAGTTATATCAAATTTTAAAATTAGAAAACTAGAAAAATAAAAATCTATTTGCTTAAATTTCTATCCGCTTTTGTCTATTTTTATCCACTTATTGGAAAATATTTTCACTACATTCAATTTATGTTCACCAAACTATGAATTTATTTACAAATAAAGTAAAATTCATCACAAATTATAAATTCAGTACAAATTTATCATTCATCCTAAAAAATCATCAGGCAAAATTACTTCAAAATCACAAATTACTTAAAATTCAAGAGTAAAATTACATTACAACATCAAATTATCTCAAAATCAATTTTTGTCTAATTTTTGAATTTCCCTTCCACTATTGACTATTTTTGTATACATTTTATAAAACTATCTAACTGCTTAAATTTTGTCAACTTCTATTTATTTCTGTCTATTTATTGAAAAATTTGTTCACAATATTTAATTTTTGTCCACCAAACTATGAATATATCTACAAATAGAGTAAAATTCATCACAAATCATAAATTCATCACAAATTTATAACTCATCCTAAAAACAAATCAGAAAAATTACTTCAAAATCACAAATTAGCTAAAAATTCATAAGCTAAATTACATCAAAATCATCAAATTACCTCAAAATCAGTTTTTGTCCAATTTATTAATTTCCTATCCAATTTTGACTATTTCTACTTATATATTATAAAATTTTTCCAACTACTTAAATTTATGTTCACTTTTGTCTATTTCTGTCACTTATTAGAAAATTTATCCACTATGTTCAATTTCTGTACATCAAACTATGAGTTTATCAACAAATAGAGTAAAATTCATCACAAATTTATCACTCATCCTAAAAGTCATCAGTAAAATTACCTCAAAATTACAAATTACCTAAAAACTCATGAGCAAAATTACCTTAAAAATCATCAAACTACAAAATCATCACAAAATCCAAATCAAATTGCCTCAATGTTTCATAATTATATCAAATCACAAAATTACAAAAAATAAATCTGTCTGCATAAATTTCTATCCCAAAATTCCAGTGTTATACAAATCTTTGTTATTAAAATTACACAAAAATCCCAAATTTAAAAAAACCCACAGAATTAAAAAAAACTCTATCCAAAAAAAAATCTTGCAATTAAGTATTCAGAATCTTTATCCCAAAAATTTCAAAATCGCAAAATCTCAAATCAATTTCAATGACAGATTCCTCAAAATTTCAAAACCAATAATATCTCAAATCCCAAATCAAAATCACAAAATACCTCGTCACCTTTGGTGGTGGCGGCCTTCGATTTTGGTGTGCCCGGCCGTAGATCGGCGAGCTCAGAGATCGGCTAGCCCAGCAAGCTTAGAGATCAGCGAGCTTGCAGGAAGCTCGCTCAGAGTTTGCTACAGAGCTCAGAGCTCAATGGCTTTGGTGAACGCTGCCAGGAAGTGGTCGACGAGCTCGTTAGGCGGGGCGAGGCAGAGTTAGCAGTGGATCTCGAAGGTGTTGGCCTAAAGGCCCATCACTGTAGTTTTAATTATGGTTAACTCATGTAGTTATAGTACTAATGATATTGTGTTTACTAAATTTCAGATATTTAATCAAGATCTTAGTCGGTGTTTAGCTTCAACAAAAAATTCAAAGTCAAGTTTCGAAAATTTTACATGTTGATTCAAGAGGTCGCGCTTTAAGATCGCATCAAATACTTAAAGAGGAGTCTTGCTTATGGATCAAGTTTGAACCAAGTCTACTTGGAGAAGAAGATTTTCAAGAGAAAACTTGGGTCCAAGTTAGTATGTTTAAGATTATTGTTTTAGGATAAAATGTAAAGAATAAATTAGTTATGGATTGCCCAAGCTCATACACGTACAAAAAAAAATATTTATATTATCTTTTATGTTTTTCTATTTAGTTTTCAAAAATGGGTTTCGCAAAAATGGTTAAGCCAAAAATAATTTTAGAGTTTATATATGCATCCTACGTTTTGGTTTTGAGTTTTAAGAATACATCTTTCGATTCCATGAATAAATTTCATCAAAATAAGTTTACATGATTTATATGTATATTAGATTTCATCCATATGTATTTATACTTCATATGTTTAGATAACTTATTTTGATGAGTTTAGTTTATGTGTTTAAAGTTTTGTATTTATTAAAACTTATTTTGATGCAAATTGTCAAAAACAAGTTTATATCATTTATTATGTGTATTAGATTCTATCCAATATATTGTGCTTTAAATATATTTCAATAACTTATTTTTGTACTTATACAAGTTTTGAAAAAATTGAATTTTCATTTAGAGTGGTTTTTGAAAATATCGATTTTGGTTTAAGTTTTAATTTCTTTACCTCAAAAATAGTTCACATATTTATAATATGTGTTAATTTTTGATCATACGTATTTGTGCTACATAGTATTTCAATGAACTTATTTTTATAGATTTTATGGAGATTTTATGAGATTTAAAATAAATTTAAAAAGATTTTTAAAACCCTAAAAAATGTGTTTTGGGGCAGCTTGCGGTCGACCGATCGGTCGACCGATGCGCACACATGCACGAGCCCAAGTGCGTTCGATCGATTGGCCCATGCCCACTCTCGGGATTGGCTCGGCCGACCGAGCGGTCGACCGACAGAAAGTTGTAACTCTCTGGGTTTTTAGTGTGGTCGACCGGGCGGTCGACCGGCAACCCTAACAGTCATAAAATTGACCGTTGGCTGGTCGACAGGGCGGTCAATCGACAGACCATTCGAGCTATAACGGCTAGTTTTGACAGCCTATTTATTTGGGTCTTTTGGGACAGTTTTTCTATAAGATTTTTACAAGTGTTTTCAAGAGCTCTTCCACAGAGTTTCTCAACAAGTTTTAGAGCTTCATTTTCATATCAAAAAAGAGTTTTTCAAGAGTGATTCTCTTGTGTTTTCAAAAGCTTTTTCTTGAGTTTTTCACTTTCAAATCTATCTTGTTTTCTCACACAAACTTGAGCTTTTTATTGCTATATCCAACCTATAGTATCCTTGTTTGTGAGAGTGTTTGTTTGTGATCAAGAGAAGTGAACACAACGTGTTCTACCATTGTAATTTGAGAAGTTGGAGGTTGCGGTCTTGGTGAACTTGCGGGTTCATGTTATGTGTTATTTTTGTAGGAACAAGTGAGGGACTTGAAGGTCCACGAGTTCTTTAGAGAGCTCATTGTAGGTGTTGCGGCGCCGAGTGATCTTGCGTGATCGATTCTGGCGTAAATTCTTCATTGAGGGTTGTTTGGTTGCAAGGAAGCTGGCGGAAGTAAGGAAATAGGGAAGTATAATCGCTCACTTCCCTATCTAGCCAAACACCGAAAAAGGAAAATAAGAAAATCCCTTTTTCTTTTCTCTTTTACACAATCATTTCCTCACTTCCAGAGTGCTACAGTTAATTTTGTGGTCATGTAAATCTCATTTGTAATAAGTTGTATTACAAAACAGTTAATTTTTTGATCATGTAAATCTCACTTGCATTCTAATTACGTCCATTTTTTATTTTTCTTAATTAATTTTTATTTTAATATTATTTTACGGTCAACTTTGTGGTCAACTTTTCCACTTTCACTTTCACATTACCATCTAAACACCGAAAAGACAAAACATTTTCCAAATCACACTTCCCAACAACATCCAAACACCAGAAAACTTACTAACCAATTTCCAAGTTCCAAAGGGAATTATTATCACTTCCTCAATTCCTCACTTCCTCACTTTCACCCTTAACCAAATAGGCCCTGAGGTGAAGGCGGGAACGTAGAGCAAGCGTCTCAAACCTCAAAATACATGCTTGAGATTATTTGATATCTCGCATGCTCTCATTTTGTTCATATCTTCACATGCTTGATATGTTGTTTGTGCTTACACTAGTATTTAACTAAGAGAGTTATAGTAGCACCTCAACTCTTAATTTAGAGAAATCTTGAGGAGAAGTTCAGAGCCCTTTACCGGAAATTCGGCTTCACTCTTTGGTTACACGTTGTGTGATAGTTTTAGTTTGCATAATAGTTTTTAATTCTGCATTGTTTTATATTTGATAAGCATATCACCTATTCACCCCCTCTAGGTGATTTATAAGTTGTATCAGAATTTGGTGCTCTTGATTTGGGTCTAACAACCGAGATTTGAAGATCCTTTGTTTGCTAATCACAATATTTGTATACACACACATGGATTTTTTTGCACCTCCTATGTTTGATATTCTTAATTTTCAAAATTAGAAAGTTAAGATGTCTATGTATCTCAAAGCCCTTGGTATTCATGTTTATTTTGTCACTATTAAAGATTCATATTTTGTTAATGGCAAATATCTTGAGGCTAATGCAAAAGCCCTTCATGCTTTAAAGTCAATCCTAAATGACGAATATTTATCTAGGGTTTCTAATATTGATTCAGCTTTTATACATTGGAACACTCTTACTACTCTTGGTGAACAAAAACAAAATGACTAAGAGAGTGACTCGGATCTTGAAAGTGATACTTTTAATATGTGATACATGGTCTAAGGGGATGACCCCCTTAAGGTAAAATACGACTCTGAGCTTGATGATGATGTTGATATATCTTATGACGATCTTGCATTGTTTTGTCATAAACTTCTTAAAAAATATGATTTGTTGAAGAAAGAAAATGATTTCATTTTGCAAGAAAATGATTCTTTGTTGAAGGAAAATGAATTTTGAAAAAGGAGAATGTTTCCTTGTCTTCAAAATTGGATGTTATTTTTGAAGGAAACAATTCATTGAAAAACAAAATAGATTACATTTAAAAAAAGGATTTTGTTTTAAAAGAGAAGGAGGATTTGTCTATTTATTTTAATAGTCTTAAAAATAATTTTGATTCCCATGCTTGCCATGTTTCTCATGCTAATATTGCTTTATCCTCTATTGACAAAGATGAGATTCATGTGTTGAAAAATAGAAATGATTGTTTGAACTCAAATTTGAGCAATTGTGTTTTTAATAATTCTAGATTGGAATCCATATTTCGCAAGAAATATGTTCCACATATTCACGCACATACCCTATGGCTTACACATGCACCCCATGTTCATATCCATGCTCACATGTATGTTAGAGTGTACACATTTACACATTGCGGGCACAAAGGTCATCTTGTAAAATTTTGCTTTGATAGATTAAATTCTTTTAATTTTGCAAATAAAAATGCTTGTGTTCCCAATGCTACTAACCCTCGTGGACCCAAAAAGATGTGGGTACCAAAATTTTCACTACTTGTTTTTGATGTAGGTGTAGGCTCTCACAAAACGTGAGAGAATTGATGTCTTGATAGTAGATACAATCAGAGTTTGACGGACACATTATAGATGCATCGCTATCAAGGAGTTTTTGTGGGAGAACCACCTTGTTTTGGAGAAATGAATTGACTACATCGGTATTGGTAATCATTTCATCCTCCACTTTTAAAAATATTTTAAATGCTTATTGCTAGTGTAGTAACCTATACTCAATCATGTATTATTTTGTGTTTAATGTTGAGTTGATTGGTTGTATGCTATGCATGTATTTTTGAAAAACTTTTTTCATATTTTCAAGTAGATTTACATGCCTATGTTGCATGCTATGCATGTATTTTTGAAAAACTTTCTTCATATTTTCAAGTAGATTTACACGCCTATCTTTTTGGTAGACTCATATTTTTATATTCTTTACTTTAAAACATATATTGATTTATATGTTTATATCATATATTCATATGCGCATCTTATTAAAACTTGTGTTATACATGTACAATTCTTGAGTTGCACTTGTTCTTTATGCTACACATATTTTATTTCTTTTGTATACTCATTTATGTTTAATTGTATACTGTATGTCCTAATTTTGATGATTCTTACATGATTATATGATATATCATGTTTATGTAAAAGAATTTCATGTTAGTTTTGGTTTTGAGATTTATAGTTTTATTTTCATGAAGATATTATTCACATGATTATTGTACACCTACCTTTATGTTCACTCATGATTTTACATTCATGAGCACATGGTTATGCTTTATAAATCTTGAGTGACAATTTTTTTGTAATTAGTATGTTTCATGAAATATATGATTGATTTCATATTTCAAAGATCTATTTTAAATTAGTTTTTTATTCTTTACTTGATAGTGTTTTCAATCTATACTAAACTATTTTCAAAATATTATTTTTGAAAACTTCTCCGTTTAAATGGCGATTGGTCGAGCGACCATACCTTATGTGTCTTAATGAGTATCTTTTTAAATTTGCGCATGATAGGGGGAATGGTATGAGTTATACATATGATTCTATACATGATTCTTATATTATTTCATTTTTTGTATACTCATTCAAGTTTTTCTGTATATGTATGCGTTAAATTTCATGTGGTATTTGTTGGCCCAAAGGCCCTCCACTCTAGTTTTGATGATGATTAACTCATGTAGTTATGTTTACTAATAATCTTGTGTTTTTAGTCTCAGATCATATAACAAGATATTAGTTGGTGATTAGCTTCAACAAAGGAGTTTAGAAGCTTTTCATGATGTTTCCAGGGCTCAAACTTCAAGATCACACATTGCCTAGCCCATGGATGGAGTTTTGGACCAGGTCTACTTGAAGATGGAGATCGTTAAGAAGACTTAGGTATCCTAGTTTAGAGTGTGTTTAGATCCATTTGTAAAGCTTAGTATAGTTGATATGCTCAAGTGCATAATACACACACATTTCATGTTTTGGATTTGATTTTCATGAATAGTTTGATCAAAATAAGTTTACATGTTTTTATGTATATTAGATGTGTTCAATATACATACATGCTTCATATCTTAAACAAACTTATTTTGATATGTCTATTCATGAGTTTTTAGGAAAATCAGATTTCCTATTGAAAAATCAAGTTTGGTAAAAATACATGTTTTGATTTTTGATAAAATTTGCAAGACTCAAAAATGAATTGATATGATTGATATATGTCTTGAAATTTTTATCACTTGTTTGTGTTTCAATATAAATTTTAAAACAAGTTTTATGGAATTTTCAGAAGACTTAAAAAGATTTTTACAAAATATTTTTTTCCCAGTTTTTCTGACCCAGGCTGTGACTGACAGGCTAGGTCGGTCGACCGGAACGGTCGACCGCACCATAGGCCGGTCGACCCTTGCGGTCGACCGACGTGCACAGACTTGTGCACGTCTGGCAGACACAAGCTCGGTCGACCGGGCGGTCGACCGGGTCTGAGAGCAGTGCTCTCTGTTTGTTTGGGTCGACCGGGCGGTCGACCGGGTTTGCCCAACGATCATAATTATGACCGTTGGCGGTCGACCGGGCGGTCGACCGCCAAGCCTGTCAGGCTGCCACATCAGCCTAACAGCTAGTTTCTGGTTTGGCATATATAAACCCCAACTCTTTGGGATTTTGGCTAAGGTTTTTACAAGAGAAAAGTTACAGTTTCCCCAGAGTTTAAAATAATTTTTCAAAATTGGTTTTGGGCTTTAAACTTCCAATATTGTTTTTAGGTTTTTTGAAAAAATCAAAGAAAAGAGAATTTTGGGAGATTTGTCTTGGCTTTCATTCTCTATCTTTTACAAGAGTTTTCCCAAGTGTTTTCTTTGAGTTCTTGTTTTTCAAACACTTAGTTTTTCACACTTGAGCTATCCTCTATCCTAATCTATTTAGGATCTTTGTTTTGTGGAAAAGAGAAAAGAAAGAGAGAATTGTTTGTGGTTGAAAGAAACCACTTGTTGTAAACACCCTTGCTTTTGTTGTATCCCTCTTTGGTAGAGGTTGATCGGGTGATTGGTTTGCTCCCTCTAGTGAGAGGTGGAGTTTGGATTGTAAACCCTTTTCGGTAGAGGTGTTGGTTGTTGTTTGGCTAGGGCCTACCTCTCGGTTGTGAGGCGGTATTTGAGAGAGGAGTTCGGTACTCCTAGTGTTGTAACAAATCCTCCTCGGTGGAGGTTCTCTCGGTGGGAGATAGTGGATTGAAAATTCTACACGGTGGTGTAGGCGGGGATGTAGAGCAAGGTGCTCGAACCTCGAAACATATCTTGGCCTTTGCGTTTGATCCATTGTCTCTCTAACTCTCTCTATTTTATTTGTGCAAAGCATCATTCATATCATACATATCTCATTTGCTTGTGTTGTGCCTTGCATCATTTATATTGCCCTATCTTATATGCTTGGTTGTTTGTGTGTGCCTCACTTGTACTTAATCAACAAGAGCTTCACATAGCACCTCAACCCATATCTAGGGGAATCAAGAGGAGTTAGTCCAGAGCCCTTCACGGGGAATTCGGCTACACTTGTTGATTGTTCTTAGTGTGATTGCAAAATTGTTTTAAGCTTTCGCATTTAGCGCATTTAGTTTCTAGATTAGCACTTACACCTATTCACCCCCCCTCTAGGTGTTTTTCAATTGGTATCAGAGCTAGTGCTCCTGATATTAGGCTTAACATCCTAGGAGTGAGATCCTTTGATTGCTAATCTTCATTTGCATTTGCACATTTGTTTGCTTGCACACATTTTAGTTTGCACTCATGGATAGCCCTCCTATGTTTGATATTTCTAGACTTGATATTTGAAAGGTTAAGATGAGTTGCTACTTGAAGACCCTAGGATTGCATGTTCACCTTGCCATTACCAAGGAATCATACCTTAGTAATAGCAAGCATATTATGGCCAATACAATTGCCCTAAAGGCACTTAGAGCATCACTTCACAAAGATTATTTACATGTGTTTGCTCACTATGATTCGGCTTTTACAGTTTGGAGTATTTTGACTTCTCCGAGCTACCAAAGATTATCGAAAAGAAGAGAAGTTCTAGAAGTGTTGAGTCCGAAGAACATTGCTTCATGGTCCAAGGGAATGACTCCCTTGAGGTACACTCGGACACTCAACTAGATGCTAGTTCTAATTCATATTGCTATGATTGTCTAGAAGCACAAGCTATGAATGAAGAACTTGCTAAAAATTGTGAAAATTTGATTTCTAAATACAAAATATTGAAAAAGGAGAATCTTGTTTTGAAAGAAGAAAATAAAATTTGTCTTCTAAAATAGAGATTGTTTTGCAAGAGAAGGAAGAGGTTTCTAGTGTATATGACTCACTTAGATCTCAACTAGACCTTGCCTTAAAAGAAATTGATTGCTTGAAAAATAAAAATGATTGTAATGATATGTTAAAGAAAAATGAACAATTGTCTTCAAAAATTGATTTTGTTTTAAAAGAAAATGTTGCTTTGAAAAATAAAATAATTTCCATTTCAAATGATCTAGATGTTTGTTTAAAGAAAAATGATGTTTTACAAAATAAGATTGATGCACATGTTTGCCATGCTAGGGTAGTATCACACACATCACCTATTGCATGCTCCACTTCTTCTACAATTCAAAATGATATAAATTTGTTAAAGAAGAAAATGGATTGTTTGGGCTCCACTATGAGCCAATGTGCCATGAACCATACACGCTTGGAATCCTTGGTTCGAAAGAAACAAGTTTCATCTTTTCATACACACCCTCCACGGCATACACATGCTCCTCACGGACACACCCATCACCATATGTATGCTCATGTGTACACTTGTACACATTGTGGACGTAAGGGCCACCTTGCTAAATTTTGCTATGATAGACTACATACTTCAAATTTAGCAAAGAATTTTGTTTGGGTTAGAGAAGGGACTAACCCCCATGGACCCAATAAGATATGGGTACCAAAGACCACCCCTCGTGTTTTTGATGTAGGTGTGGGCTCTCACATGATGTGAGAGTGATGGCACCTTGGAGTGGATGCGTTCCGAGCTTAAAGAGAACTATTTGGATGCATCACTTTCAAGAGAAGTTTGGTGGAGAGGACCACCATGTTTTGGAGACAAGGAAAGTTGCCTTCTAGGTTTTGGTAACGATTCCTAACTCCTATTTATTATATGCATGCTTTTTATGATTGAGTGTTTATAGCATGTTTTATTGTTTATAGATTATCATGTGAATACCATGTTTATTAGACTCTTGACATGCATGTATAGCCTTTGAGACACCCATGTTTAATATGGATTATTATTTTGTGTTCTCGTATTTGATTAGCTATCATGTACATCATAAATCTAATAACATGTGAATTTACATAGTAATCATGTTTAGTTTTATCATGATGATTTTTATTTTGTTTTATGCTTAATGATTTGATTACATGTTTGAATGTTAGTTTTCATTAAGACTAGGAATATACTTGTGCACATAGTGGGCCACAAAAAATATATATATGTTTGAGCTTGAATGCTTATTTGAACCCATTAGATGTGCTAGTATAGTCTAGTTTTGATGATTCATACATTTTAAACTTGTATTCCCATTTTGGATTTGTTTATGAGTTTCCATTTCATGTATATGTTTATTTTGCCAAACTTTAAGATATACATGTATACCCCTTGAGTCATTTGCTTTTCATGCAAATCTATATTTATGGACTCATTTGTGTTTAGGGATATGTATGTATACTTATTGTTTTGACAATTCATACATATACCTTGAAATTAAATTAGTTAATGAAAATTTTTGTTTTTCAAGTTTTCATGTTTGATGTTTAAACTTCATGTATATGTCTATCTTGTCCAAACTATTAGATATACATGTTTATCCTTTTGAGCCACGTGCCTTCATGCATATATTTTATGGACTCGTTGTGTTTTGGATATGTATGTAAATTTTAGTTTGTATTAGACATACATATGCCTTGAAGATTAAATAGGTTTGATGATTTTTTTTTATGTTTTCATGTTTAAGGAATAAATGAGCTTAATTGAAAATTTTCATGATCATGATCTTCACATTTTATGTGTACACTCACATTTTTATATTATTTACTCATGTTGAGTTTTCATGAGACATATTTATACTTCATTGGCTTAGAGTGTTAACTATCTTGTGAATTTCATATTTTATGAAAAATAATTTGCTTTTATTCCTTGCTTGAAGGATTTCGTACTAGTTAACAAAAATTTCCGTTTTAACTAGTTCGTATTCTTCATTTTAATATGAGTTATACCATGCTTTTATTGTTATGTCAATTGGTATCATTGAACTCTTTCAATCGGTATCAATTTTGATCTTTGTGTATACTCATATGTTTATTGTGTATGTATGCTTTCAATTGGTATCATCTATTGGTGATTGGTACTCATTCTATTTCATACACATATACATGTTTTATTTGTGCTATTATATTTCTATATCTTAAGCACAAATTTTGTTTATGCCAAGCTTGTACCTTAACCTTGTCTAAATTGATTTATATTTGCAATTGGTATCAAGCCTATGCATAGTGTTTATTGGTATTTCATAAAGGGGGAGAAAACTTGCACTTTATCTTTCAATTAAATTTTTGTATTCCACTCCCTTGCTTTATGATGGAAAAATAATAGTTTTCAATTTGATGTTATTTGTTTTTGATGAACAATTTCAATTGGTATCAATATGCACTTCATTGTCTTATTTTTAATTAGTATCATAGTTGTTTGAACACACCCCTTATTGACATTGTGTTTTGTTTTAGACAAAAAGGGGGAGAACATCCTATCATTACTTGTTGTTCACCCCCCTTCTTGTTTCTTTAGTTCATATAAAAAGGGGAAGAAGATTTTGTTTGTTTTACAAAAGCTCTGAAACCTTCAAATTTTTGTTTAAGTAAAATTGAAAAAAATGTTTTGATGTGTATTTCCTATATGCAAGGAGAGCTTAACATCTCTTCTACATATAGATTCATGTTGAGTGTATTGTATATTGAAGAGCTTGACAACTCTTCTTTATGTGGTACACGTGTGTAGGGGGAGCTTCACATCTCCTCTTATGCATTACATATTATACGTTATGTGAATTAGGGCTTGTCATCCCTCTTTCATGTAATGTATATGTGTAGGGAAGTTAACTTAACGTCTTCCTCTTCATGAATGTATATCGCATATAAACTTTTATGGATTGAACCCCTTATTGTTCTTTTTGTTTTTGACAAAAAAGGGGGGGAGAAAATTTGTTTTTGTGTCTTTACCCCTTTGTTGATGATTGACAAAAAGGGGGAGAATTATTTGAGAGTTAAATATGCAGTGTTTTCTTTTTTATATGCATACTTATGTTTTTGCATATATTAAGTTTAATTGGTCTCTAGAGCATGTTTTGTTTTGAATATTTCATTTGGTATCTAGAGCATCTTGTTTATGCATTGCTATTCATGCATATTTATGTTTATTTGTTTTATGCATGAGTTAAGGGGGAGCTTCTTTGAAGCTTAACTTTAATCCATACATATATAACTCCATGAGTTTTGTCATCATCAAAAAGGGGGAGATTGTTGGCCCAAAGGCCCTCCACTCTAGTTTTGATGATGATTAACTCATGTAGTTATGTTTACTAATAATCTTGTGTTTTTAGTCTCAGATCATATAACAAGATATTAGTTGGTGATTAGCTTCAACAAAGGAGTTTAGAAGCTTTTCATGATGTTTCCAGGGCTCAAGCTTCAAGATCACACATTGCCTAGCCCATGGATGGAGTTTTGGACCAGGTCTACTTGAAGATGGAGATCGTTAAGAAGACTTAGGTATCCTAGTTTAGAGTGTGTTTAGATCCATTTGTAAAGCTTAGTATAGTTGATATGCTCAAGTGCACAATACACACACATTTCATATTTTGGATTTGGTTTTCATGAATAGTTTGATCAAAACAAGTTTACATGTTTTTATGTATATTAGATGTGTTCAATATACATACATGCTTCATATCTTAAACAAACTTATTTTGATATGTCTATTCATGAGTTTTTAGGAAAATCAGATTTCCTATTGAAAAATCAAGTTTGGTAAAATACATGTTTTGATTTTTGATAAAATTTGCAAGACTCAAAAATGAATTGATATGATTGATATATGTCTTGAAATTTTTATCACTTGTTTGTGTTTCAATATAAAATGTTAAAACAAGTTTTATGGAATTTTCAGAAGACTTAAAAAGATTTTTACAAAATATTTTTTCCCAGTTTTTTCTGACCCAGGCTGTGACTGACAGGCCAGGTCGGTCGACCGGAACGGTTGACCGCACCATAGGCCGGTCGACCCTTGCGGTCGACCGACGTGCACAGACTTGTGCACGTCTGGCAGACACAAGCTCGGTCGACCGGGCGGTCGACCGGGTCTGAGAGCAGTGCTCTCTGTTTGTTTGGGTCGACCGGGCGGTCGACCGGGTTTGCCCAACGGTCATAATTATGACCGTTGGCGGTCGACCGCCAAGCCTGTCAGGCTGCCACATCAGCCTAACGGCTAGTTTTCTGGTTTGGCCTATATAAATCCCAACTCTTTGGGATTTTGGCTAAGGTTTTTACAAGAGAAAAGTTACAGTTTCCCCAGAGTTTAAAATAAGTTTTCAAAATTGGTTTTGGGCTTTAAACTTCCAATATTGTTTTTAGGTTTTTTGAAAAAATCAAAGAAAAGAGAATTTTGGGAGATTTGTCTTGGCTTTCATTCTCTATCTTTTACAAGAGTTTTCCCAAGTGTTTTCTTTGAGTTCTTGTTTTCCAAACACCTAGTTTTTCACACTTGAGCTATCCTCTATCCTAATCTATTTAGGATCTTTGTTTTGTGGAAAAGAGAAAAGAAAGAGAGATTGGTTTGTGGTTAAAAGAAACCACTTGTTGTAAACACCCTTACTTTTGTTGTATCCCTCTTTGGTAGAGGTTGATCGGGTGACTGGTTTGCTCCCCTAGTGAGAGGTGGAGTTTGGATTGTAAACCCTCTTCGGTAGAGGTGTTGGTTGTTGTTTGGCTACGGGCCTACCCCTCGGTTGTGAGGCGGTGTTTGAGAGAGGAGTTCGGTACTCCTAGTGTTGTAACAAATCCTCCTCGGTGGAGGTTCCCTCGGTGGGAGATAGTTGATTGGAAATCCTACACGGTGGTGTAGGCGGGGATGTAAAGCAAGGTGCTCGAACCTCGAAACATATCTTGGCCTTTGCGTTTGATCCATTGTCTCTCTAACTCTCTCTCTATTTTATTTGTGCAAAGCATCATTCATATCATACATATCTCATTTGCTTGTGTTGTGCCTTGCATCATTTATATTGCCCTATCTTATATGCTTGGTTGTTTGTGTGTGCCTCACTTGTACTTAATCAACAAGAGCTTCACATAGCACCTCAACCCATATCTAGGGGAATCAAGAGGAGTTAGTCCAGAGCCCTTCACGGGGAATTCGGCTACACTTGTTGATTGTACTAAGTGTGATTGTAAGATTATTTTAAGCTTCCGCATTTAGCGCATTTAGTTTCTAGATTAGCACTTACACCTATTCACCCCCCCTCTAGGTGTTTTTCAGTATTTTTATTGACATATATACATATATATGATTGATTGTGCTTATTTTAAATTGAACCCACGCCTTGGCCCACCGTGCCCGTGCCCCGGCTGGCCCGGCCCAGGCTAGTTTGACATCCCTATCTTGAATGTTACTTTGTTTAGTGATCCTGACAAAGTCTAACTAATAATGGACAAAGTCTAACTAATAATGCATCAAGTTTTGGTGTTGCTGGTGTACTAATTGACAAACAAATTCCTTCATACATTCTCAAATTGTCTTGCACATGGAGTTACTAAATGATACATGGAGAGGTTGATCGTTTTCGGCGTATCTCTGATGAAGTGAAGATTATATTTGATTTCATGTACATGTATAAACTATTCTAGTAAATGAGAATGAAAATAATTGTCTTGGTTAATTTGGCCTTTTCATTTCTTTATAAATGTTTATTTTTTTGAGAAAATTTCTTCTAGGTCCTAACAATTATTTAAAGTGTCAAAAAGGGCTTAAAGTTTACGAGTGTGCTAATAAGGGCATTGACCAAGAATTTTGTGCTTCTAAGTTCTATCCCCACCACATAGCAATACGGGGTACATTGTATTTGCTTAATGCCTGTATTACCCTTTGTTTTGTCTTTTTACCTTTTGTCTTTTTGTCATTTCATCTTTTGTTCTTTTGACAACAATAATTGTTGTCATCAATTTTGAATTTTAATGTGGACAAAGAAGAATTGCTCTATGAAAAGATTTTTCACTTCAAAATTTATAGTTAACTTGATCAAAATATTTATAAAATAATTTAAATATTTCAAAAATAAATTAAATGAAAATAAAAAATAATAAATGACTTGTTTTATAAAATTTTTTAACCTCTATTGTTTATAAAACAAAAATTATTTAATATATGAATATTTTTTTATTTATTTTTCACTAGTTTGTTTGTTTATCTTTTATTTTCTTATTTTAAAAAAATATATATTATACTAAAAATTAATATAATTTATCCAGCTTGGAGGCAGAGCGACAAGCTCAGAGCCAAAGCAACAAGCTTGGCATAATTACAAAGTTATATCAAATTTTAAAATTAGAAAACTACAAAAATAGAAATCTATTTGCTTAAATTTCTATCCGCTTTTGTCTATTTTTATCCACTTATTGGAAAATATTTTCACTACATTCAATTTATGTTCACCAAACTATGAATTTATTTACAAATAAAGTAAAATTCATCACAAATTACAAATTCAGTACAAATTTATCATTCATCCTAAAAAATCATCAGGCAAAATTACTTCAAAATCACAAATTACTTAAAAATTCAAGAGTAAAATTACATTACAACATCAAATTATCTCAAAATCAATTTTTGCCTAATTTTTGAATTTCCCTTCCACTATTGACTATTTTTGTATACATTTTATAAAACTATCTAACTGCTTAATTTTTTGTCAACTTCTATTTATTTCTGTCCATTTATTGACAAATTTCTTCACAATATTCAATTTTTGTCCACCAAACTATGAATATATCTACAAATAGAGTAAAATTCATCACAAATCATAAATTCGTCACAAATTTATAACTCTAACTCATCCTAAAAACAAATCAGAAAAATTACTTCAAAATCAAAAATTAGCTAAAAATTCATAATCTAAATTACATCAAAATCATCAAATTACCTCAAAATCAGTTTTTGTCCAATTTATTAATTTCCTATCCAATTTTGACTATTCCTACCTATATATTATAAAATTTTTCCAACTACTTAAATTTATGTTCACTTTTGTCTATTTCTGTTCACTTATTAGAAAATTTATCCACTATGTTCAATTTCTGTACATCAAACTATGAGTTTATCAACAAATAGAGTAAAATTCATCACAAATTTATCACTCATCCTAAAAAGTCATCAGTAAAATTACCTCAAAATTACAAATTACCTAAAACTCAAGAGCAAAATTACCTTAAAAATCATCACAAAATCCAAATCAAATTGCCTCAATGTTTCAAAATTATATCAAATCACAAAATTACAAAAATAAATCTGTCTGCATAAATTTCTATCCCAAAATTCCAGTGTTATACAAATCTTTGTTATTAAAATTACACAAAACCCCAAATTAAAAAAACCCACAGAATTAAAAAAAAAACTCTGTCCAAAAAAATCTTGCAATTGAGTATTCAGAATCTTTATCCCAAAAATTTCAAAATCGCAAAATCTCAAATCAATTTCAATGACAGATTCCTCAAAATTCCAAAACCAATAATCTCAAATCCCAAATCGAAATCACAAAATCCCTCGTCGCCTTTGGTGGTGGCAGCCTTCGATTTTGGTGTGCCCGGCCGTAGATCGGCGAGCTCAGAGATCGGCTAGCCCAGCAAGTTAAGAGATCAGCGAGCTTGCTGGAAGCTCGCTCAGAGTTTGCTACAGAGCTCAGAGCTCAATGGCTTTGGTGAACGCTGCCAGGAAGTGGTCGACGAGCTCGTTAGGCGGGGCGAGGCAGAGTTAGCAGTGGATCTCGAAGGTGTTGGCCCAAAGGCCCATCACTGTAGTTTTGATTATGGTTAACTCATATAGTTATAGTACTAATGATATTGTGTTTATTAAATTTCAGATATTTAATCAAGATCTTAGTCGGTGTTTAGCTTCAACAAAAGATTCAAAGTCAAGTTTCGAAACTTTTACATGTTGATTCAAGAGCTCGCGCTTTAAGATCGCATCAAATACTCAAAGAGGAGTCTTGCTTATGGATCAAGTTTGGACCAAGTCTACTTGGAGAAGAAGATTTTCAAGAGAAAACTTGGGTCCAAGTTTGTAAGTTTAAGATTATTATTTTAGGATAAAATGTAAAGAATAGATTAGTTGTGGATTGCCCAAACTCATACACGTACAAAAAAAAATATTTATATTATCTTTTATGTTTATCTATTTAGTTTTCAAAATGGGTTTCGCAAAAATGGTTAAGCCAAAAATAATTTTAGAGTTTATATATGCATCCTACGTTTTGGTTTTGAGTTTTAAGAATACATCTTTCGATTCCATGAATAAATTTCATCAAAACAAGTTTACATAATTTATATGTATATTAGATTTCATCCATATATATTTATACTTCATATGTTTAGATAACTTATTTTGATGAGTTTAGTTTATGTGTTTAAAGTTTTGTATTTATCAAAACTTATTTTGATGCAAATTGTCAAAAAAAAGTTTATATCATTTATTATGTGTATTAGATTCTATCCAATATATTGTGCTTTAAATGTATTTCAATAACTTATTTTTGTACATATACAAGTTTTAAAAAAAATTGAATTTTCATTTAGAAGTTGGTTTAAGTTTTAATTTCTTTACCTCAAAAATAGTTCACATATTTATAATATGTGTTAATTTTTGATCATACATATTTGTGCTACATAGTATTTCAATGAACTTATTTTTATGGATTTTATGGAGATTTTATGAGATATAAAATAAATTTAAAAAGATTTTTAAAACCCTAAAAAATGTGTTTTGGGGCAGCTTGCGGTCGACCGATCGGTCGACCGATGCGCACACATGCACGAGCCCAAGTGTGTTCGATCGATTGGCCCATGCCCACTCTCGGGATTGGCTCGTCCGACCGAGCGGTCGACCGACAGAGAGTTGTAACTCTCTGGTTTTTTAGTGTGGTCGATCGGGCGGTCGACCGGCAACCTTAACGATCATAAAATTGACCATTGGGCTGGTCGACAGGGCGGTCAATCGACAGACCATTCTGAGCTATAACGGCTAGTTTTTGACAGCCTATTTATTTGGGTCTTTTGGGACAGTTTTTCTATAAGATTTTTACAAGTGTTTTCAAGAGCTCTTCCACAGAGTTTCTCAACAAGTTTTAGAGCTTCATTTTCATATCAAAAAGAGTTTTTCAAGAGTGATTCTCTTGTGTTTTCAAAAGCTTTTTCTTGAGTTTTTCTCTTTCAAATCTATCTAGTTTTCTCACACAAACTTGAGCTTTTTATTGCTATATCCATCCTATAGTATCCTTGTTTGTGAGAGTGTTTGTTTGTGATCAAGAGAAGTGATCACAACGTGTTCTACCAATGTAATTTGAGAAGTTGGAGGTTGCGGTCTCGGTGAACTTGTGGGTTCATGTTGTGTGTTATTTTTGTAGGAACAAGTGAGGGACTTGCAGGTCCAAGAGTTCTTTAGAGAGCTCATTGTAGGTGTTGTGGCACCGAGTGATCTTGCGGGATCGATTCTAGCGTAAATTCTTCATTGAGGTGAAGGCGGGAACGTAGAGCAAGCGTCTCAAACCTCAAAATACATGCTTGAGATTATTTGATATCTCGCATGCTCTCATTTTGTTCATATCTTCACATGCTTGATATGTTGTTTGTGCTTACACTAGTATTTAACTAAGAGAGTTATAGTTGCACCTCAACTCTTAATCTAGAGAAATTTTGAGGAGAAGTTCAGAGCCCTTTACCGGAAATTCGGCTTCACTCTTTGGTTACACGTTGTGTGATAGTTTTAGTTTGCATAATAGTTTTTAATTCTGCATTGTTTTATATTTGAAAGCATATCACCTATTCACCCCCTCTAGGTGATTTATAAGTTGTATCAGAAATTGGTGCTCTTGATTTGAGTCTAACAACCGAGATTTGAAGATCCTTTGTTTGCTAATCACAATATTTGTATACACACACATGGATTTTTTTGCACCTTCTATATTTGATATTCTTAATTTTCAAAATTAGAAAGTTAAGATGTCTATGTATCTCAAAGCTCTTGGTATTCATGTTTATTTTGTCACTATTAAAGATTCATATTTTGTTAATGGCAAATATCTTGAGGCTAATGCAAAAGCCCTTCATGCTTTAAAGTCAATCCTAAATGACGAATATTTATCTAGGGTTTTTAATATTGATTCAGCTTTTGTAGTTTGGAACACTCTTACTACTCTTGGTGAACAAAAACAAAATGACTAAGAGAGTGACTCGGATCTTGAAAGTGATACTTTTAATATGTGCTACATGGTCTAAGGGGATGACCCCCTTAAGGTAAAATACGACTCTGAGCTTGATGATGATGTTGATATATCTTATGACGATCTTGCATTGCTTTGTCATAAACTTCTTAAAAAATATGATTTGTTGAAGAAAAAAAATGATTTCATTTTGCAAGAAAATGATTCTTTGTTAAAGGAAAATGAATTTTTGAAAAAGGAGAATGTTTCCTTGTCTTCAAAATTGGATGTTATTTTTTAAGGAAACAATTCATTGAAAAACAAAATAGATTACATTTAAAAAAAGGATTTTGTTTTAAAAGAGAAGGAGGATTTGTCTATTTATTTTAATAGTCTTAAAAATAATTTTGATTCCCATGCTTATCATGTTTCTCATGCTAATATTGCTTTATCCTCTATTGACAAAGATGAGATTCATGTGTTGAAAAATAGAATTGATTGTTTGAACTCAAATTTGAGCAATTGTGTTTTTAATCATTCTAAATTGGAATCCATATTTCGCAAGAAATATATTCCACATATTCATGCACATACCCTATGGCTTACACATGCACGCCATGTTCACATCCATGCTCACATGTATGTTAGAGTGTACACATTTACACATTGCGGGCACAAAGGTCATCTTGCAAAATTTTGCTTTGATAGATTAAATTCTTTTAATTTTGCAAATAAAAATGCTTGGGTTCCCAATGCTACTAACCCTCGTGGACCCAAAAAGATATTGGTACCAAATTTTCACTACTTATTTTTGATGTAGGTGTGGGCTCTCACAAAACGTGAGAGAATTGATGTCTTGGTAGTAGATACAATCAGAGTTTGACGGACACATTATAGATGCATCGCTATCAAGGAGCTTTGGTGGGAGAACCACCATGTTTTGGAGAAATGGATTGACTACATCGGTATTGGTAATTATTTCATCCTCCACTTTTAAAAATATTTTAAATGCCTATTGCTAGTGTAGTAACCTATACTCAATCATGTATTATTTTGTGTTTAATGTTGAGTTGATTGTATTGGCCCAAAGGCCATTAGCCCGATATTTTGATGATAACAAATCATATTTAGTTATGTGTTTAACAATCTTGTTTAAAAGAATTTCAGGTTTAAAAACAAGTTGATTTGAACGCTCCACAATCAAGACTCACAAATTTGGACGCAACTAAAGATTTGCATTCCCAAGCCTAGCACGGTAGAAAAGCTTCGGGATCAAAACATTGAAGAAAAGAATTCAAGATTTGTAATTTACTTTTATTTTTAAATATTTTGTCAAAACCTAGATGATAGAGGTAGAATATTTGGGATTGTTACTCACACACACTTAGTATTGCTTCATGGCTTCAAAAGAATTTTTATATCAGAATTTCTAACTTAGTTTTTAGAAATACCATGTTTTGGAAAAACCGTTTTTTAGAAAAACATTTTATCAAAAAGGATTTTCACCAAAAATGATCTAACATGTTTGAGTGTTGATCTATGATCATACTCTTAGTTTTATTAGGTCTAGAACCTTATTTACTAATCCTTAAACCAAAATGCTTTAAACCAAAAATTTCCTTTTCTTTCTTTTCAGACTCTGTTTAAACAGATCTGACAGAGTCCGGTCGACCGACCCAGTCGACCGACGTGCACGACTGCGCATGTGTGCACGTCGGCCGACCGCTCGGGTCGACCGGGCACTTGTCAGTGCTCTCTGTTTATTTCGGGCGACCAAGTCGACTGAGTCGGCCGACCGTTTTCCCCCAACGGTCAGAAATATGACCGTTGGCGGTCGACCGACCCGGTCGACCGGTAGTTGTCAGAAAGTCTGACAGACTCCAACAGCTCTATTTTCTGACAGATTTTGTTGGGATCTCATCCTAACGAATTTCTCTAACTGTTTACCCTGTCTTTCATCTACGATAAATAGTGGGTCATTTCAACATGATAAGACACAAGATTTACATATAAGATTTACAGGTTTTCAAAAGCCTTTCATTTTAGAAAAGATTTTCATCAAAGCCAAAGTTTCCAAACACCTACTTGAAGCAAATCCCTCTACTTCACTCTAGTCATTTTACACTTCACAATCTCAAGTACTATCTCTACATATTGGTTATAGGATTGTGCTAAGTGAGCTTTTTGTGATCAAGTGTGATCAATTTTCTTCTTGAGCGAAGTTGTAGAGGCATCGGCCTAAAGCGAGCTAGTGTGCTCCAAGTGGTGTTGCGGCATCACGAGAGATAGGACAAGTGTGTCCTTGTATTGGAGATCCAGTGGGATCAACATAGCAATACGGGGTACATTGTATTTGCTTAATGCCTGTATTACCCTTTGTTTTGTCTTTTTACGTTTTGTCTTTTTGTCATTTCATCTTTTGTTCTTTTGACAACAATAATTGTTGTCATCAATTTTGAATTTTAATGTGGACAAAGAAGAATTGCTCTATGAAAAGATTTTTCACTTCAAAATTTATTGTTAACTTGATCAAAATATTTATAAAATAATTTAAATATTTCAAAAATAAAATTAAATGAAAATAAAAAATAATAAATGACTTGTTTTATAAAATTTTTTAACCTCTATTGTTTATAAAACAAAAATTATTTAACATATGAATATTTTTTATTTATTTTTCACTAGTTTGTTTGTTTATCTTTTATTTTCTTATTTTAAAAATATATATATTATACTAAAAATTAATATAATTTATCCAGCTCGGAGGCGGAGCGACAAGCTCAGAGCCAAAGCAACAAGCTTGGCATAATTACAAAGTTATATCAAATTTTAAAATTAGAAAACTACAAAAATAGAAATCTATTTGCTTAAATTTCTATCCGCTTTTGTCTATTTTTATCCACTTATTGGAAAATATTTTCACTATATTCAATTTATGTTCACCAAACTATGAATTTATTTACAAATAAGTAAAATTCATCACAAATTACAAATTCAGTACAAATTTATCATTCATCCTAAAAAATCATCAGGCAAAATTACTTCAAAATCACAAATTACTTAAAAATTCAAGAGTAAAATTACATTACAACATCAAATTATCTCAAAATCAGTTTTTGTCTAATTTTTGAATTTCCCTTCCACTATTGACTATTTTTGTATACATTTTATAAAACTATCTAACTGCTTAAATTTCTTTCCACTTCTATTTATTTCTGTCCGTTTATTAAAAATTTGTTCACAATATTCAATTTTTGTCCACCAAACTATGAATTTATCTACAAATAGAGTAAAATTCATCACAAATCATAAATTCATCACAAATTTATAACTCATCCTAAAAACAAATCAGAAAAATTACTTCAAAATCACAATTAGCAAAAAATTCATAAGCTAAATTGCATCAAAATCATCAAATTACCTCAAAATCAGTTTTTGTCCAATTTTTAATTTCCTATCCAATTTTGACTATTTCTACCTATATATTATAAAATTTTTCCAACTACTTAAATTTATGTTCACTTTTGTCTATTTCTGTTCACTTATTAGAAAATTTATCCACTATGTTCAATTTCTGTACATCAAACTATGAGTTTATCAACAAATAGAGTAAAATTCATCACAAATTTATCACTCATCCTAAAAAGTCATCAGTAAAATTACCTCAAAATTACAAATTACCTAAAAACTCATGAGCAAAATTACCTTAAAAATCATCAAACTACAAAATCATCACAAAATCCAAATCAAATTGCCTCAATGTTTCAAAATTATATCAAATCACAAAATTACAAAAAAGAAATCTATCTGCATAAATTTCTATCCCAATAATTCCAGTGTTATACAAATCTTTGTTATTAAAATTATACAAAAATCCCAAATTAAAAAAACCCACAGAATTAAAAAAAACTCTGTCCAAAAAAAATCTTGCAATTGAGTATTCAGAATCTTTATCCCAAAAATTTCAAAATCGCAAAATCTCAAATCAATTTCAATGACAGATTCCTCAAAATTCCATAACCAATAATCTCAAATCCCAAATCAAAATCACAAAATCCCTCGTCGCCTTTGGTGGTGGCAGCCTTCGATTTTGGTGTGCCCGGCCGTAGATCGGCGAGCTCAGAGATCGGCTAGCCCAGCTAGCTTAGAGATCAGCGAGCTTGCTGGAAGCTCGCTCAGAGTTTGCTACAGAGCTCAGATCTCAATGGCTTTGGTGAACGCTGCCAGGAAGTGGTCGACGAGCTCGTTATGCGGAGCGAGGCAGAGTTAGCAGTGGATCTCGAAGGTGTTGGCCCAAAGGCCCATCACTGTAGTTTTGATTATGGTTAACTCATGTAGTTATAGTACTAATGATATTGTGTTTATTAAATTTCAGATATTCAATCAAGATCTTAGTCGGTGTTTAGTTTCAACAAAAGATTCAAAGTCAAGTTTCGAAACTTTTACATGTTGATTCAAGAGCTCGCACTTCAAGATCGCATCAAATACTCAAAGAGGAGTCTTGCTTATGGATCAACTTTGAACTAAGTCTACTTGGAGAAGAAGATTTTCAAGAGAAAACTTGGGTCCAAGTTTGTATGTTTAAGATTATTGTTTTAGGATAAAATGTAAAGAATAGATTAGTTGTGGATTGCCCAAGCTCATACACGTACAAAAAAAAATTTATATTATCTTTTATGTTTTTCTATTTAGTTTTCAAAATGGGTTTCGCAAAAATGGTTAAGCCAAAAATAATTTTAGAGTTTATATATGCATCCTACGTTTTGGTTTTGAGTTTTAAGAATACATCTTTCGATTCCATGAATAAATTTCATCAAAACAAGTTTACATAATTTATATGTATATTAGATTTCATCCATATGCATTTATACTTCATATGTTTAGATAACTTATTTTGATGAGTTTAGTTTATGTGTTTAAAGTTTTGTATTTATCAAAACTTATTTTGATGCAAATTATCAAAAACAAGTTTATATCATTTATTATGTGTATTAGATTCTATCCATTATATTGTGCTTTAAATGTATTTCAATAACTTATTTTTGCACTTATACAAGTTTTGAAAAAATTGAATTTTCATTTAGAAGTTGGTTTTTGAAAAATACCGATTTTGGTTTAAGTTTTAATTTCTTTACCTCAAAATAGTTCACATATTTATAATATGTGTTAATTTTTGATCACAGATATTTCTGCTACATAGTATTTCAATGAACTTATTTTTATGGATTTTATGGAGATTTTATGAGATTTAAAATAAATTTAAAAAGATTTTTAAAACCCTGAAAAATGTGTTTTGGGGCAGCTTGCGGTCGACCGATGCGCACACATGCACGAGCCCAAGTGCGTTCGACCGACTGGCTCATGCCCACTCTCGGGATTGGCTCGGCCGACCGAGCGGTCGACCGATAGAAAGTTGTAACTCTCTGGGTTTTGAGTGTGGTCGACCGGGCGGTCGACCGGCAACCCTAACGGTCATAAAATTGACCGTTGGCTGGTCGACAGGGCGGTCAATCTATAGATCATTCTGAGCTAAAACCGCTAGTTTTTGACAACCTATTTATTTGGGTCTTTTGGGACAGTTTTTTATAAGATTTTTGCAAGTGTTTTCAAGAGCTCTTCCACAGAGTTTCTCAACAAGTTTTAGAGCTTCATTTTTATATCAAAAAAGAGTTTTTCTAGAGTGATTCTCTTGTGTTTTCAAAAGCTTTTTCTTGAGTTTTTCACTTTCAAATCTATCTAGTTTTCTCTCACAAATTTGAGCTTTTCATTACTATATCCATCCTATAGTATCCTTGTTTGTGAGAGTGTTTGTTTGTGATCAAGAGAAGTGATCACAACGTGTTCTACCATTGTAATTTGAGAAGTTGGAGGTTGCGGTCTCGGTGAACTTGCGGGTTCATGTTGTGTGTTATTTTTGTAGGAACAAGTAAGGGACTTGCAGGTCCAAGAGTTCTTTAGAGAGCTCATTGTAGGTGGCGGCACTGAGTGATCTTGCGGGATCGATTCTAGCGTAAATTCTTCATTGAGGTGAAGGCGGGAACGTAGAGCAAGCATCTCAAACCTCAAAATACATGCTTGAGATTATTTGATATCTCGCATGCTCTCATTTTGTTCATATCTTCACATGCTTGATATGTTGTTTGTGCTTACACTAGTATTTAACTAAGAGAGTTATAGTTACACCTCAACTCTTAATCTAGAGAGATCTTGAGGAGAAGTTCAGAGCCATTTACCGGAAATTCGGCTTCACTCTTTGGTTACACGTTGTATGATAGTTTTAATTTGCATAATAGTTTTTAATTCTGCATTGTTTTATATTTGATTAGCATATCACATATTCACCCCCTCTAGGTGATTTATAAGTTGTATCATTATTTGATGCTCTTGATTTGAGTCTAACAACCGAGATTTGAAGATCCTTTGTTTGCTAATCACAATATTTGTATAGACACACTTGGATTTTTTTTGCACCTCCTATGTTTGATATTCTTAATTTTCAAAATTAGAAAGTTAAGATGTCATGTATCTCAAAGCCCTTGGTATTCATGTTTATTTTGTCACTATTAAAGATTCATATTTTGTTAATGGCAAATATGTTGAGGCTAATGCAAAAGCCCTTCATGCTTTAAAGTCAATCCTAAATGACGAATATTTATCTAGGGTTTCAAATATTGATTCAGCTTTTGTAGTTTGGAACACTCTTATTACTCTTGGTGAACAAAAACAAAATGACTAAGAGAGTGACTCGGATCTTGAAAGTGATACTTTCAATATGTGCTACATGGTCTAAGGGGATGACCCCCTTGAGGTAAAATACGACTCTGAGCTTGATGATGATGTTGATATATCTTATGACGATCTTGCATTGCTTTGTCATAAACTTCTTAAAAAATATGATTTGTTGAAGAAAGAAAATGATTTCATTTTGCAAGAAAATGATTCTTTGTTGAAGGAAAATGAATTTTTGAAAAAGGAGAATGTTTCCTTGTCTTCAAAATTGGATGTTATTTTTGAAGGAAACAATTCATTGAAAAACAAAATAGATTACATTTAAAAAAAGGATTTTGTTTTAAAAGAGAAGGAGGATTTGTCTATTTATTTTAATAGTCTTAAAAATAATTTTGATTCCCATGTTTGTCATGTTTCTCATGCTAATATTGTTTTATCCTCTATTGACAAAGATGAGATTCATGTGTTGAAAAATAGAATTGATTATTTGAACTCAAATTTGAGCAATTGTGTTTTTAATCATTCTAGATTGGAATCCATATTTCGCAAGAAATATGTTCCACATATTCATGCACATACCCTATGGCTTACACATGCACGCCATGTTCACATCCATGCTCACATGTATGTTAGAGTGTACACATTTACACATTGCGGGCACAAAGGTCATCTTGCAAAATTTTGCTTTGATAGATTAAATTCTTTTAATTTTGTAAATAAAAATGTTTGGGTTCCCAATGCTACTAACCTCGTGGACCCAAAAAGATATGTGTACCAATATTTTCACTACTTGTTTTTGATGTAGGTGTGGGCTCTCACAAAACGTGAGAGAATTGATGTCTTGGTAGTAGATACAATCAGAGTTTGACGGATACATTATAGATGCATCGCTATCAAGGAGCTTTGGTGGGAGAACCACCTTATTTTGGAGAAATGGATTGACTACATCGGTATTGGTAATTATTTCATCCTCCACTTTTAAAAATATTTTAAATGCTTATTACTAGTGTAGTAACCTATACTCAATCATGTATTATTTTGTGTTTAATGTTGAGTTGATTGGTTGTATGCTATGCATGTATTTTTGAAAAACTTTCTTCATATTTTCAAGTAGATTTACATGCCTATGTTGTATGCTATGCATGTTTTTTTGAAAAACGTTCATATTTTCAAGTAGATTTACATGCCTATCTTTTTAGTAGACTCATATTTTTATATGCTTTACTTTGAAACATATATTGATTTATATGTTTATATCATATATTCATATGCGCATCTTATTAAAACTTGTGTTATACATGTACAATTCTTGAGTTGCACTTGTTCTTTATGCTACACATATTTTATTTCTTTTGTATACTCGTTTATGTTTGATTGTATATTGTATGTCCTAATTTTGATGATTCTTACATGATTATATGATATATCATGTTTATGTAAAAGAATTTCATGTTAATTTTGGTTTTGAGATTTATAGTTTTATTTTCATGAACATATTATTCACATGATTATTGTGCACCCACCTTTATGTTTACTCATGATTTTACATTCATGAGCACATGGTTATGCTTTATAAATCTTGAGTGACAATTTTTTTTGTAATTAGTATGTTTCATGAAATATATGATTGATTTCATATTTGAAAGATCTTGAACTAGTTTTCAAAACTATTTTAAATTAGTTCTTTATTCTTTACTTGATTGTATTTTCAATCTATACTAAACTATTTTCAAAATATTATTTTTGAAAACTTCTCCGTTTAAATGGCGATTTTGGTTTTGAGATTTATAGTTTTATTTTCATGAACATATTATTCACATGATTATTGTGCACCCACCTTTATGTTTACTCATGATTTTACATTCATGAGCACATAGTTATGCTTTATAAATCTTGAGTGACAATTTTTTTTGTAATTAGTATGTTTCATGAAATATATGATTGATTTCATATTTGAAAGATTTTGAACTAGTTTTCAAAACTATTTTAAATTAGTTCTTTATTCTTTACTTGATTGTGTTTTCAATCTATACTAAACTATTTTCAAAATATTATTTTTGAAAACTTCTCCGTTTACATTCATGAGCACATGGTTATGCTTTATAAATCTTGAGTGACAATTTTTTTTGTAATTAGTATGTTTCATGAAATATATGATTGATTTCATATTTGAAAGATCTTGAACTAGTTTTCAAAACTATTTTAAATTAGTTCTTTATTCTTTGCTTGATTGTGTTTTCAATCTATACTAAACTATTTTCAAAATATTATTTTTGAAAACTTCTCCGTTTAAATGGCGATTGGTCGGGCGACCATACCTTATGTGTCTTAATGAGTATCTTTTTAAACTTGCGCATGATAGGGGGAATGGTATGAGTTATACATATGATTCTATACATGATTGTTATGTTATTTTATTTTTTGTATTCTCATTCAAGTTTTTCTGTATATGTATGTGTTAAATTTCATGTGGTATTTTCATTGACATATATACATATATATGATTGATTGTGCTTATTTTACATTGGACATACATGTTTTATAGCACAAATTGATTTCATGCTAAATTTGGGTTTACTTCAAAACATTTGCTTTTGTTTTCAACAAGCTTATGCATTAGTTTTGTGATTACTTAAAAAAAAGTTTTTTGACTTAAAATGATTTTATGTATAAGATAATATTTATATTTATCTACTAGTATATTTTCTATTGGTTTATCAAATATTTTGCTTTCAACTAGTATCAAAATTTGTTTAATTGATTTCATGTGACATTAAAATTTGTTTTTTTGATTTACAAGTGGTAATCAAAATTTGTTTTAATTATTTTTTAAAATTTGTTTTGACATATATTACTTATATGCAAGGGGAGCTTAAAATCTCCTCTATATATATATTCATGATGAGTGTAGTATATAAAGAAGATCTTGACCTCTTTTCTTTATGTGGTACACATGTGCAGGGGAACCTTACATCTCCATCTATACATTGTACATTGTATATTATGCTTATATGGATTAGGGTTTAGTCATCCCTTCTGCATATAATGCATGATGCAGGGGGAGTTAACTTGATGTCTCTCCTCTTCATAAATTTATATCGCATATATATATTTATCATGTTTTTTCTTTACTCTTTTATTGATGAATTGACAAAAAAGGAAAGAGAAGTTTAGAGTTTATATATATATATATATATATATATATATATATATATATATATATATATATATATATATATATATATATATATGCTATGTTTTTTTTGTTTATGCATATATGTTAGTTTATGAGGTTCATCGAAAATCTACATGTTTTATTCTATGCATGAGTTAAGGGAAAACTTCTATAAAGCTTATCTTTAATCTATGCATATATAACTCCATGAGTTTTGACATTATCAAAAACGGGGAGATTGTTGGCCCAAAGACCCATCACTCTAGTTTTGATAATGATTAACTTATGTGGTACTAATGATCTTGTGTTTATTAAGTTTTAAATATTCAATCAAGATTTTAGTCGGTGCTTAGCTTCAACAAAAGATTCGAAGTCAAGTTTTAAAGCTATCACATATTGATTCAAGAGCTCGCGCTTCAAGATCGCATCAAATACTCAAAGATGAGTCTAGCTTATGGATCAAGTTTAGATCAAGTATACTTGGAGAAGAAGATTTTCAAGAGAAGACTTAAGTCCAAATTTGTAAGTTTAATATTTTTGTTTTAGGATAAAATGTAAATGATAGATTAGTTGTGGATTTGTCAAACTCATACACACAAAAAAATTATTTATATTATCTTTCATATTTTTCTATTTAGTTTTCAAAAATGGGTTTCACAAAAATGGTTAAACAAAAAACAAATTTAGAGTTAATATATGCATGCTACGTTTTGATTTTGAGTTTCAAGAATACATCTTTAGGTTTCATGAATAAATTTCATCGAAACAAATTTACATGGTTTACATGTATATAAGATTTTATCCATATGCATTTATGCTTTATATGCTTAGATAACTTATTTTGATGAGTTTAGTTCATGTGTTTAAAGTTTTGTATTTATCAAAACTTATTTTAATGCATATTATCAAAAACAAGTTTATATCATTTATTATGTCTATTGGATTTTATCCATATACATTGTGCTTTAAATATATTTCAATAACTTGTTTTTATACTTATACAAGTTTTAGAAAAATCAGATTTTCATTTAAGTTGATTTTTGAAAAATATTGATTTTGGTTTAAGCTTTAATTTTTTACCTAAAAAATAATTCACATGTTTATAATATGTATTGATTTTTGATCACACAAATTTGTGCTATATAGTATTTTGATGAATTTATTTTTGTGAATTTTATGGGATTCAAAATGAATTTAAAAAGATTTTTAAAACTCTGACAAATGTGTTCTAGGACTGCTTGTGGTCGACCGACCGATCGACTGAAGGCTAGCTCGGTCGGTTGACCGGTCGACCGATGTGCACACATGCTCGAGCCTAAGTGCGGTCGACCGACTGGCTCAAGCCCACTCTAAGGCTTGGCTCGGTCGACCGACAGAGAGTTGTAACTCTTTTAGTTTTGGGTGTGGTCGACCGGGCGGTCGACCGGCAACCACAACGGTCACAAAATTGACCGTTTTGGCCTATCGACTGGGTGGTCGACTGACAGGCCTTTCTGAGCCATAACGGCTAGTTTTTGATAGCCTATTTCTTTGAGTCTTTTGGGCCAGTTTTTCTACAAGATTTTTACAAGTGTTTTCAAGAGCTCTTCCACATAATTTCTCAACAAGTTTTAAAGCTTAATTTTCATATTAATATAGAGTTTTTCAAGAGTGATTCTCTTGAGTTTTTAAAAGTTTTTTCTTTAGTTTTTCACTTTCAAATCTATCTAGTTTTTCTCACACAAGTTTGAGTTTTTCATTGCTATATCCATCCTATAAGATCCTTGTTTGTGAGAGTGTTTGTTTGTGATCAAGAGAAATAATCACAACGTGTTCAACCATTGTAATTTGAGGAGTTGGAGGTTGCGGCCTTGGTGAACTTGCGGATTCGTGTTGTGTGTTGTTCTTGTGGGAACAAGTGAGGGACTTGCGGGTCCAAGAGTTCTTGAGGGAACTTATTGTAGGTGTTGTGACACCGAGTGATCTTACTGGATCGATTCTAGTAGAAATCCTTCATTGCGGTGAAGGCGGGGAAGTAGAGCAAATGGCTCGAACCTTGAAACAAATCTCCTGTGTTTGTGATTGCTCATCTCTCTCTTAACTCACTTGTGTTTATATCTTGATTGCTCTTATTGTTTACATCATTATATGCTTGATATTTATATGTGCTAAATTGACATACATGCTTGAAATTGTTTGATATCTTGCATGCTCTCGTTTTATTTATATCTTCATATGCTTGATATTGTGCTTGTGCTCACACTATTATTTAACCAAGAGAGCTATAGTTGCACCTTAACTCTTAATCTAGAGAAATCTTATGGAGAAGTTTAGAGCCCTTTGCCGGGAATTCGGCTTCATTCTTTTATACGTTGTGTGATAGTTTTAGTTTGCATAATAGTTTTTAATTCTTCACTATTATTTAACCAAGAGAGTTATAGTTGCACCTTAACTCTTAATCTAGAGAAATCTTATGGAGAAGTTTAGAGCCCTTTGCCGGGAATTCGGCTTCATTCTTTTATACGTTGTGTGATAGTTTTAGTTTGCATAATAGTTTTTAATTCTTCATTGTTTTTGCATGTGATTATCATATCACCTATTCACCCCCCTCTAGGTGATCTACAGAAGGCGGATCTCGCTGTCGAAGGAGAAGAGGCCAAGATCTGCCTGGCAGAGATCTCCCTTCTTCTTCTTCCTCAGTACTTACTCTTCTCCTCTCTCTCTCTCTCTCTCTCAAATTATACACGTAGAGGACAACAAAGACATATTTGCCAACTTATTTTTGAAAACAAGGGCATTTTGGACATTCAACTTCCCACTGCATACAACTGGCATACAAAAGCACCCAGAAGCACAAATACTCGTATTGAAGCCCTTTTAGGACACTCGCAAACTTCAAACTCTTTTTATCACTTCAAACAATTTATGAGCTCCTGAAAGCAATTTCCCTTGTTTATTACTTGTTTTGATTTTTTTGATCTTCTACATTTTACTATTCATTTATAGATACACTAACCTTTTGAGTTTAATGTGAAAACACACAAATGGAAAGGAAGTACAATGATATTGAAGGACCCATTTTGCTAGTAATTTCTTGATGTGTTAAGTCTGCACCTAAAGCAAGACAACTTGATGATGATGGCCACATATACAAAATGGAAATGAATGATCTATTGCAAGACACAAACCGTAGAAAAGATTGTCAATAATATCAAAAACTCATATTTTTGAAGCCAAGGCAAGGGAAGGAAGTTACTGAGGATTTATAACCTCTGGCATCACTGGTTGCTAGCGAGGGGTCTATTGCTGCTTATTGTACGAGGCAACAAAAAGGGCAAAAGAAACAACAAAGGTTAGAAGTGCTTTGAGATCCAATGAAGAATGCAAGAACAATGGAGTTTTATTTGAAAAGATAATGAAATTCATGATACAATGAGAAAATTATATTTAGCATCCAGAGGTTGGAAGCGACACTAGTTGAATTTTCTCATAAGATGATGAATGAAGTTGATAGAAAATGTTTTCTGCAAGAAGTGGCTTGATACGATGAGAAGTATTATTTATTTTTTTTAGTTTATCAATTTGTAAATCTCTAACAATATTTATATCATACATAAGTATCCTATTTTAATCCAACCTTAGTGACATAAATAAAAGAGAGAAATAGGTTAAGTCCAGATGTGCTGAATGATTTAGTTTTTATACGCGGATGAATTCAAATATAATGGCCACCATAAAAAAAAAGGAGCAATATATTCCATTCTCACTTGATAAACTTGATCTAAAAGTCACAAAAGATGCAAGTGACATGGATTTATGTCTTAATGGTGATATGATTTAGATACTTCATTTTGATGTTTGTGAAGTTTTAGATTGTTCTCTCTTTCATACTAGCAAACTTTTAATTTAAATTGCAATTGATTTTACTTGGATTGTCATTATAAACCTTTTATGACATTTAATTTTATCATTTAAGTAAATATTTAATTGTGCACTATTATTTATCACTTGCGAGAGCATGTGATTAAATTTTATTTTGTATCAAATTCTTTTATGTACAATGTAAATGTGCGAGCAAGATTATTTATTATCCAGAGTCATATTGCTTTGCTTTGCATATACGTAATACTTTTTTTCCGTTCATTTTTCTAAATGGAGCACGTATTAAACACGTTTTGTATTTTGAATGTACTTTTTACGTTCTCTCTTTTCTTGTCGTTATAAATTTGCTTTTGGGTTGAATGTATTAAACTCGAATTTCCATCTATTTCTTTGCATATCACGTTTTGCTAACAAAGGTCGAGGCTAGCTCCTATGTCTATAGACTCTATATATTGTGATAATCAAACTGTAATAGTCACTATCAAAATCAAAATTTATAACGGAAAGAGTAGGCACATACAGCTAAGACTTAAATAATGTCCAATTTTTTGACAAAACCACTAGGCAAGGAACTAGTCAGTAATCTCTATCGTAGGTAAACGTGATTGATGCCTATGACAAAAATCAACAATTACGGTAACACAACTTAATTGAATGAAGTTCTCATGATCTATGTTTATATGGGTAGCCTCTTCTATGGCGTAGATAGTGCTAATGTAGTGAGCTTGAGCTGTGCTCATAATGGAGTCCATACTAATTTTGAATAGTGTGTGTATAATTACAACACATGCTTGATGTACTTAGTTACATAAAAGTGGAAGTTTGGGGGCTTTCTATGAGAACTCGGCATGTTCTTTAGAGCACCCATGATAAAATAGACAAGTTCATAGTCTATTCAAAATCATACCCCTAGAAACAGCTTTGCTCTAAAAATATAGTGTGAGTTGTGAGTCCATATACCATGATAAGAAAGTGTGGTCCATAGAAACTTATATGTTTCACCTGTTTTTTTGTGTAATATGCTTACATATTCTAGATTGTGGTTCATAGTCCAAAAACACCACAGTTAATTCAGAGCATTTCATGTTTCTCAGGTATCATTAATTTAATCCCTTTTAGTTTTTCAAATAGGAGCTTTTAGTTTTTCAAATAGGAGCCAAATTGTGATTTTTTTTTTTGTGCTCATCCAAATTTTAAGTTCAACCTTTTTGTCACTATATTTTTGAAATTTGTTATTATCGATGTACTCTCCATTATCTGTCATTATCCCAAAATATGTAAGGACTTGGGACACTATCTCAAAAGACTACCCTCTAGGTGGAGTAACCCAAATCCTTATGTACCCAAGACCATCCCATGTCTAGCCGATGTGGGACTATTTGTTCGCACAAATCCCAACAAAACATTTATAATTAACCACAATTTGTATCTCCCTCCTCTATATTTTCTCACATTACCTGAGGGAATTATAGATACTGATACACACAGAAAAAGTAGTCACTCTCTCCAAAAACATCCACTATCAAAATCTCTCTCTCTTATGTACTCTGCTCTCATCTGAACAGCTGTTCATTGCCATAGCAAATTTGAAAGCATGGCTGTTGAGATTGCTGTCATATCTCAGGACGCAAATTTGCTCTCAAGGACAAAGCTCCTTCCATGTCTTCGTCATTCTCCACAATGACAAGTCTTTTTGGTTTTGAGTTCTTCGTGAGTTGCTAAAAAGACCATGTGAAACTTTAGAGCACCCCTTTGTACATTTATTCTAAAAAGAAATCCTCCTAAAATTACTTATAGGTATATCATAAAAATGAAGTAAGAACTCGGCCATACAAAAAAATATGAGTTAGAAAACATTAAGCTACGACAGGAGCGTATACATGTCGACTAATCTTAATGGAAAAATGCTAGTTGTACTGCTGGTGTGATACTACTTGGTATCAATGTCATGGATGGCTTGCAAACTGTAGTACAGTACCATATGTGTAGTACAATTAGCATTTCTCTCTTTGTCTCTATACATACAGAGAAAAAAAAATATCTGAATTATCAAAATAACAAACACTAGAATAGATCATGATTGAATTAGAGATAAGGGTGATAAACAAATTTAATGATAATGATCATTATTTGTTTACAAATGAAACAGAAGTTGCATTGCATATACCAAAAAAAGGTGCATCACTCATTAGAGAGAGAATGTGATTTAAGTTATAATGGATTTTTTAACAGAGACCAACAACTGGAGCTTAGACCCGACAGCGGTTCCGAAACCGCCGGTTCTCGGTTCTGGAGTCGGAGGATTCAGGTTCCGGTTCCGGTTCCGGAACTAGTTAAACATGATAAATTGTATTTTTTTACTTAACAATTTCAAAGTTGTGAGTGGTGTAGTTGGTTATCACTCTAATCTCACTAATTAGAGGTCGGGCGTCCGAATTGGGGCTCACACGAATTACATTTTTTTGGATTTTTGTCTTTGCCGCCCCAAAGAAAAAACGGTTTTTAATCGGAACCGCCGGTTCTGGTTCTATAAAATCGAAACCGGAACCGGACCGGCCTGGGCCAGGTTCCGGGTCGGCTTGGAACCGGGTCAAACCTTTTCCCGACCCGGTTCCACTTTTCCCGACCCGGTTCCGCTTTGAACCGGTGGTTCGAACCGAACCGTGGTCGAGACTACTGGAGCTACACCTATTTCTTTGTATTTTTGATACCTAAAGTTTGGTTTGGATGGTTCAGCACCACCATAACTGAAAAGCCCTATCACAACAACTGGACTTCAATGCTTATCTTGTTTTTCCCTTTTGGTCATCTGTTCCCAAGTTACACCTGCTCTATATAAAACCGTCTTTTTCCTAATATTATGGTCTCTACCTCTGTTCAAGTTCTAATTTTTAGCCAAAAAAGAAGACAAATCTTGAATCACTCTGTCTGCTGGACTCTTGTTCAATATGTCTAGTGTCCAAGACTCCAACATCCACCAACCTTGAAGACCTAAAACAAAAAATTGTGGTTATACGTTAAACTCTCACATAACAAATCTTTAGTATAACATACACGTAAAATCTACTATGTATAATTTGATTTTGTATGATAATTGATGAGGAAACTATTTATATCTACATTTCGACCAAATACATATACCTTACTCAAATTGTTCAATGTCCATTTCATACTAACAAACCTCGCAGAAGAACAATATGTCGTAGTACCGTCCAACTGCTCCAGAAGGCCTCTAGATTTGATGCAAGACCTGGCAGTGATTATGTATTCAAATCTGACCCAAAGCCGATTTAAGGCAATAACCCTTGAGAATACTTGAGACACAAACCCACCAAGAGGGCTCATGCCATTTTCCTGAGTTCTGATCATAAAACCCCAAATTCGTTTAGTTGTCATGCTAAACTTGGGGAAAAGAGAGAGAATCTAGTTTCCTATTGATTGGTTTAAGTTTTCATGGATTTTTCTAGTTCTAGTACAGGTCACAATGAAATTATACCTGTTTCTATTATAAAGGACCACATTGATTCTTGAAGCCTAATAATGTCTCAGGAATCAGAATCAGGTAGCAGAACAGGACACTATACCTACCCTTAAATTTTAATAATAATACTCTGAGACCAACATCATCATCTAATACAACTGCTCACAAAATCATATGCTTGGACTTGCAGCAAGCTAAAACAAAGAGGTAGGAGTTCAGTATAACATCCACCTCACTAACAACCACATCTAAGACCAACTATAAACTAACACTTAACTAAGACTTTTCCTTCTTCCTTCTAACTCAAGTTGGCCAACCTTCACTTATTGCTCAATTTCTTGCTCCCCCAGACTGCGACTTTTGCTCTTACATGTTAGAAAGACCGATATATCCTACATCTCAGCGCAAGCCCAGCAGAAACTTTATCTTCTATAACCCAAAAGGTGAAGGGAATTTTGTCTACATCAGGAAACTCAGCTGGGCATTCTCTGTCTATATTCCTTTTAAAGGTTTCAAGCTACAATACCACCCCAACCAACAAACACAAGCTCAAAAATCACACAATGATCACAGCAATAAGGAGCAGGGCACTCATTCAACCTTAATGGATGCAACATTTTCCTATGAAAGGGTTCCTGAAAATGTCGCGACGACATTCTTCAAGTGCACCAGATGGCTACTAGAAGAAAACGGTGATCTTCCCATTTGCCGTTACCACTACTTCTGCGACTCTACTTACCCCGGCGACTACCCACCTGTTGTGGACTTGTCAGTGTTCATCTTCGCAATCGCTTCCTATCTCTCGGTCACAGCATTCACTCTCCTAAGATTTAAAAGAAGAGATGTTAGCATCGGAACCTCAAAGAGAAGGTATCTATTGCCTTCTGGCCCCATAGCCCTTCCTCTGGTTCTCCTGATTCTTGCCAAGGGATCAAGAATCAACACTTTGTTTCCTCTCTCAGCCATGGGTCCTGCTCTCCACCATCTTGTCCATATCTCGGCTCTAGCTTTCGATTACCAATCTGCAGACAGAAGTGTGAAGTATGCAGTTCTCGAGGCTTCAACAGTTTCTGGCATTTTACATGCCAGCTTGTACCTAGATTCTATCATAATTCCTTACTACACTGGGCTGGAAGCTTTGACAAAGTCTATCTTTTCGGGGGATTGTGCAACTTGTGTGTGCCGAACTGAGGCCTTGGTGGTAGGTGGCAGAATGGTCTCCTACAGAGGGTGGTCAAAGACGACAATGGCAGTTATCGCTACTCTGTTTTCCAGAATGTTGAGCAGGAGCTTTGGGAGGAGAAGCTGAGGTTAGTGATCAAAGTGACGAAGATGCTTGAAGGGGGAGTTGGATTTTGATAGCAAGGGATGTTGTTTACCTTATGATTACTGTTCCACAGGACAATGCCATTCTCAGTGCAATCGCTTACGGAGGAATTTGTGTTCTGATCTTCCTCAGTGTATTGAAAAATGTTCAATGCTTCTTGGTTTGGATAGTAGAAAGATTTTGTCTTCAGAAGAGGGCTGGTTTGCGCCTGAATATTGTTTGAATCCACTGTGAAAAGAAATGTATGGATTCTTTAATGCAGTACTCATTCTTCAACTTTCAATAATCAATGGGGATTTCCAAATAAAGTAATTCACAACAATATATAGAACCCTATTCACATCAGCATTTCTAACATGCAGATCTGAATATGTTAAGATATGTACCATGAATCAAGGATGGTAAGACCATTGCAAATCCTTAATCGCTAGCAACACAAATAGCTTGAGATCACCATCAAACCCTGCATTGGACATGCCTTAGGAGACAAGTAGACCAGTTAGAATCCCTTTGAGTATGAGCTGAATGTTCAAAATTTCTAATTAACTTTCAAGCTACAGGTGAGAACTTACCAATAGCATAGGGTTCTTGCAAGGCTGCAATGAGAATTAGCATCTTACTGTATAACATGCAGGCTGAGCAAATCCAGCAAACACAGGAAAGTTAGAAGTCACCAGTGTGTTTCAACTTATAGATCAGTTTCTAGAGTCATAAAAGCAATAATCATTGGTTGAAGTAAATTACTAAGAGTATGTAAAAGTTGATGAACATGTCAGTCATTACTGTCAAACATTATTGCAATTGGCAGTAGATTGGGAAGCATTCTGGTTCTTAATATAATTGCAACCTGCTGTATCATATAGATAATTACGGACAAAAATACTGCATAACGAAGAAATCTACAATGACATCTCTTAAACCATTTAGTTTTTAAATTGATCCCTGGAGAACAACCATGAGAGATTTTTATAGTGAAAGAAAAACTAGATCAGGTTGAGAACACTAAGACTAGCTACAATTTTCACTGGATAATTAATGAGGACTCAAATTTCAATCAGATGAGGTCATTTCTCATTAAAAAAGTAAACGATGAAAGGATGTTCGACAAAAATAGGTCAAACAAACAATCATCTAATGATTCAAAGAGCACTAAGCCGATAAGCCCCCAATACAATGCACATATACAATAGTAGCTTTCAGAAACCACCCAAGGAGTAATACTTACTCTTATACAATTGGAAAATAGATAACAGATACAACACACTCAAACAGTTTGTTGTGCTCGAATCAAAAGCACTGCACAATTTCCCCAGCTTAAAAGAACAAGTAACTTTTGCATCTGAAACAGTCATGAAAGTGTAATTAACACATAATCAGCACACATGGAAAGATGCACCTATTAGAACCCGCCAATCTAGAAGAAAGTGCCTTCCGGGGTCTGGGGTAGCTTCCGATTATGTGGTGCTGCCATTTCTTTCTTCAATTGTGTCAATATATCCTCCATGGTGTACTCCCTTTGCCAATTTGCCAATATCCCAAACTTCTTTGGCTCTACCTGCACTCAAGTCCAACCATCCTTCAGTTAAGTCTGGTAACCAATTAAAAGCCTTACAACATGGAGAGAGAATATCCAAAGATAAAAACAAAAATGATATAGTCATGTCCTTGTTGTTAAATGTCCCAAATTCGGCATTGAAGTGTGAAGAGAGAGATTAAATTACCACTCCTGTATTAGGATTAACACACGTCATGTTTATTCGGGAGTGGAAGCGCACAGTCGGTGGTTTCTCAGGGTAGTCGTTGTCGCAAAACAATTTCAGCTGATATATGCGCCCGTCATGAACGGACTACAAAGAATACCGTCATAAAAGATTATTAATATTAACATGAAATTGAGATGCCAAAATGTAATGTAGTTAAGGTCCTTTTCATTACATTATGTGGGCCAATTATTGTGCCTGTCCAGGAGCGCATGTAGATGTCATCGCCATCATCCATCCCATAGCTAACAGTCCCATCTCCAATGCCCTTTTCTCCTCGTTCAAGTTCCTCTAGCAATCTGAAGTTCCGTGGAACTGCAAACAAAGCCGAGAAAATAATACCATCAGGACAATGGGCAACCGCATTCATTGTTATACTGGGGACATCTCATAGTCACAGTAAACATTCTGTAGTCCATAATTACAGTTGCCAAGAAAAGGTCCTAAAAATCGATGTGTTTCTGTGATGTGAAACGTGTATGGGGCGGCAGCAATAGATAAATTAACTCAAAGATACGCTTCACCAACAAGAAAGATCGTTGGTACGAATTGAATTAAAACAGATAACATTAGGTTATGCTATGTTAATCATGCAAGTGCTTATCAATTTTAATGTTTAAAGAACTAATTAAAATTTTTGTTTATGCAGAAAATCAAGTTCTATACGCAATAAAGAAGTCAAGCCATCACAAGGGAGAAACAAAATCACTCGCTCATTTTTAATGTGGATAGAAAATCAGAGCAGATAACATACTGGATGATGTATATCTAAACTTGTAATTAAAAAGTTGATGTAATAAGAAAAATACCTGAGATGATTGTAAATTAGATCTTAGCTTGCTTGTTGATTGTTGGTTTATTTTTTTGAACTCACGCTGATGAGAAGTACAGTCGACGAAAACAGTGTCATCGAGACGTCGAGACGCTTATGCAAACGGGGCTGAAGTTGCTTGATGCGTGATGAAAGAGGAATTTGGCGACGGGGTATTCGACGGAGATTTATTTGAGAGGAAGAAATTTGAAGGGGAGATAGAGAGAGGGAATAGAGATAGATAAATCAATTATGGCTTTCCATTAATAATTAAGTCTAATAAGGCATCCCACCACTAATAGAGAAAAGGATTGAGAAATCTGTATTAAACTCAATTGAGAGTAAAAGCTTTTATTGATTATTTATTGAGAAAAAGTGAATACATGGGGCCTTTATATAGGCTACAAAATTATATCTTCTACTTCTATTTGGATTATATAATCTTAATTCTAAACGAAATCAAAAGTCTAAAAGAAAGAGAAAAATACATAAAAAAAAAAGTAGTATCCTACTACAAGGTAAAGTAATAATCCTACTACAAAGTAAAGTAGTAATCCTATTACAAAATAAAGTAGTAATCCTACTATAAATTGTATTACTAAAACCAAAAATAGAAAAAATAGAAACTAGAACTCCTAATACTACTCTGAGAATTTATAACTTTTTCTAAAACCAAATTGCCATAAAATTCTTGGGCCTCCTTTGATACACTTTTTATGCTTTTGAATTGGGCTTTGAATTGAGCTTCGGCTTCACGATGTCCGCATCAGTATAGGTCCTACAGAACTGAACTCACCAAACATGGACCAACTGAATAGTCATTAGAGTTCATATATTTCAAGATTGCTAGTTAACAAATCATAGACAACAAGTCTATACACATGTTTTAACCTAAAGCTCCCAATAGTGCAATTGGTGAACAAACTTTCACAAAGATATCAAAGTCAACTTGGGTGTTTGAACCTTATATTCATGTTTCCCTCTTACACCCCCTTCCATCCCTCTCTCTAATGAACCTTACCATTCTGATTGTGAAAAAGGTACAACACAGAAAGACTAGCGTCCTTGAGCCCTTTGACTAAACAAAATTTCAAATCACTTCTATTCTCAATCTTCTTCCACCATTTATGGTATACAGTACACAAATTTCAGCAGCATTTAGATCATTTGATAATAAAAACAGTTACAGGTAACCTGAGTTCACTTCCATATCATCTCACTGCTCTCAACTTTCAAGAATCATATGGTGTTTGCACCAGTCAGGGGAAGCACAAGATGCACATAGCACATTGTCACATTGGAACACAATGTGCAAAGATAAAAATTTAACTGGGAGACATGTTGGAACATTAAAATAAGATTTCTTGCACATTTTCATAGTGTCCAAATTCAAATGTGATCACTCGTTGCTGCTGATATACAACCTAGAGTCCTAGACGTTTCATTTTAGTGAAATTTCTCTGATTATTAATTTTTCTGAATAATGTCATATTTCTTGTGAAATTAAAATGTATTTGCTGCTCACAGTATAACTTCATACTGACATAATGAATATTCCTCATAGGTGTAATCAGCAGGATGAAGGGTGTGGATAACCCATTGAGAGAGTTTATGCACAATATAATGCACTTTTCAACTTGAAACAGACAAAAAAGTTGTAGAAGAAGCAAATACAAGACCAGCAAGAGCTCTTTTCTAGGTTTAAAGGACCAAAAGCTTACCTTGGAAACTGGCAAAAAGAAAAAGAAAAAAAAAGAGAAAAGAAGAAATCCTACAAACTCTCACTGGAGAAATTCCCTTTCTACAACCCTAGTAAAAATTTATAGAACTGAGAAGGGAAAAAGTTGCTCATAAAATAACTTTAATGAGAAAAAATACTAAAAAAGTTACTAAACGCTGGCCTCACGGCCACAAATCTAAACATGTTAAAACTCTATCAAAATATTAAGTTTTACTGGAAAAATTAAATGTGTTATCTTGAAGAAAGTGAATCATATTCCTACTGAAATTGATTAGATATGTTGATTTGGAAAACGAGTTATATTATCTCCTTAAAGAGTATGCTAGAATTAATTCAAAATTATAAAATTTAGAAGGTTTCTTGCATATGCATCTCAACGTGCCAAAATTCTAGTTAATCTTTAAGTTGAGGATAGTAAACACTCATTGTTCTCTAAATAAAATGTTCGTGCTGGTAAACATTCTTTGTTTCTCTCCAAAGACTATTGAATTACATTTTAATTTATTTCCACCAGGGAAAAGCATTCCTCTTGAGAATAGTGGGACACTACTCACAATAACGGGGTTTTCTTTCCCAAATAATAAGCTTTCAGCATCCCATTGGTGCGACAAGGGTACAACCTAGATTTGAAAATTTACACTAACAGTCTAATTGGATGTCAACAAATGGGAGTTCATAAAATTTAGAATACCATGGACTATCTCAAATGAAATATCCTTACATGAGAACAAAAAAAAGAAAAGAAAAAGAAAAGAATAGTGCAAGAAACTAAACGGAATCTGATACTGAGATGCAGGAAGACCTAGCTGACCTTGTTTAAAAGAAATACAGATGTGATGTAATACCAACCTGGATCGCAATCACCTTCAAATCGTAACCGAATTTCGAAATTCAAAGCAAGATAAGATTGTAGGTTTCCACCCCTTACGCGGGCTTCTCACCCAAAATTCGAGAGCAGATAAACTCAAGAATTAAACCAGATAATTAGAGTAAATTTTAATCATTCAATAATTCCAATAGAATAGTCTAGAGGGCCTTATATAGGCTTTACAAAGAGAACTACTGGGAAATAACCAATGTAGTACTAAACACCACAAAAGAACACCTACTACAGAAAATAAAACTAAAACGAAAGACATCTACTATAAATAAATCTGAGACAAATTCAATCTAAAGCCAATAACTGTATTGCGTCACTTCCTGAAGTATACTCGATCGAATCTGCCCCTAAGCGGCATGATGTCCTCATCAATTCCCCCAGGGTGGAAAGGACTAGACCCTGTCGAGCGTGGGGGACAGAACTGCTGTTGGCTCTGATAGCGCTCCAGTCGATCGGGATCAAGATGCCGGAGGTCTTCCTCGGTAATCTAAGAATTTTCTGAATCAGGTTTTTCTGTCCACTTAATGAGATAGCGTCGCGTCCCTCCGTCTCTAGTAGAGACAATCTGATCATCCAAGATAGAATCTATATGTTCTATTACATAGGACAATTTAGGGGGAAGCAGAGGTAGTGGGGGTTCTCAGAAAGAAGGTTTTGGCTTGGCTCATCTACGAATGGATCAGAAGGGTATCAAAGGTACCTCTATATGGAACCGAGTCCTCAACATTAAAAGTGCAACTGATGCGAAAGTCTGGTGGGAGGTCCACCACATAAGCATTTGAATTGATTTTCTTGAGAATCTTGAAGGGCCTTGAACTTCGCGCGTGTAATTTCTTCATGGTTCCCGGTGGAAACTGATCGGGTCTCATGCGGACCATCACATAATCTCTGACATTAAAAGTTCTTAATCGGCGATGTAGATCTGCAGAAGCTTTATAATTAGTATTATTTTTCATTATCTTTTCTTTGATCTCCTCATGTAATGCACGGATATGAAATGCAAATGCTGATGCAGAGTCTGATACCCTAGAATGATTATGAGCCATGGGAATTAAGTTAACTGGCTGTCTAGGTTTAAAACCATTTACTATTTCAAAAGGACTAAGACTCGTAGTCCTATTGACAGATCCATTATATGTAAATTCAGCCATAGGCAAAATGAGATCCAAAGTTTTCAAATTTTCTCCAACTAGACACCTAAGAAGATTTCCTAGTGTCATATTTACTACCTCGGTTTGGCCATCTGTCTGTGAATGAAAGACTGTTGAGAATTTCAGTTTGATGCCCATCTTATGCCAAAGTGTTTTCCAGAAGTAGCTAACAAATTTAACGTCCCTATCGGACACCATGGTTTTAGGTATCCCATGCAACTTGCCGACATTATCAAAGAACAAGATAGCTACTCGAGACGGCTCTGAGGTCTTGGAACACGAGATAAAGTGAGCCATTTGAGAATCGATCAACTACTACTAGGATAGAGTCGTGCTTTTTCTCAGTTTTTGACAATCCTATTATGAAATCTAGGCTCACGTCTTGCCAAGGGCAATTGGGTACCGAAAGAGGAGTGTAAGGTCCGGCAATCTGCTTTTGTTGCTTGGCCAGTTGGCACGTGCGACATTGGCTAACTATCTTAGCGACATCTCTTTTCAGATTCGGCCAGTAGAATCGGTGTTCAACGGCTCAATTGTCTTGTTCTGACCGAAATGTCCCGCCAGACTTCCAGTATGTACTTCCCAAGAGAGAAAATCCCTGAGGGACGCACGGGGAATACATAACTTACGGAATCTGAATAGATAACCGTCTTGTAGGAGAAAATCGTACATCTCACGAACAGGGTTGTCTCGTAACGTGACATAAATTTTTTCAAAGTCGGAACATGAATCATACTTCTCTCTTAACCTCTCGAATCCAATCACTTCTGTGCTCATAGTTACCAAAGTCGTGACACGTTGGCTCAGCGCATCAGCGACCTTATTTTCGATGTCTGCTTTGTGTTTGAGAACAAATGTGTAATCCTGTAGGAACTCCACCCATTTATTATGTCTCGCATTCAGTCTCTTCTGGGAGTTGAGATACCTTAGCGCTTCATGATCTGATACAGCACAAATTCCTACGGTAACAGATAATGTCTCCAGTAGCGCAAAGCCTGTATAACCGCATAAAATTTCTTGTCATATGTGGAGTATCATTGTCGGGCATCATTTAGTTTTTCGCTGAAATAAGCAACAGGGTGGCTTTCCTGACTCAGTACACCACCTATTGTCAGCCTATTGTCAGTCTCGATGCGTCACAAGTTACTTCAAAAGCTTTTGAAAAGTCAAGGAGACGTATTACGGGAGCTTCCGTCATCATCCTCTTAATTTCAGCGGAAGCCTTGGAGGTAGCAGGAGTCCACTGGAACCCTCACTCTTTAAACAGTCGGTTATATGTGCCATAATAGCACTAAAATTCTATGAACAAATGATAAAAAGTAGCTAACCCGTGAAAGCTTCTGACTTCCCTAATCGTTCGGGGCTGTGGCCACTCAGTTATTGCTTTCACCTTTTCAAGGTCCACAGAAACTCCCTCGGATAACACCACAAACTCTAAGAAGATAACCCTGTCTATACAGAAAGTACACTTTTTTGGATTGGCATAAAACTTCTCAGTCTAGAGTATGCATAGAACCTGCCTCAGATGTCCCACATGTTGCTCCTGAGTTTGGCTGTAGATCAGTATATCATCAAAATATATCACTACGAATTTACCAATAAACGGTCGAAACAATTGAGTCATCACTCTCATGAAAGTGCTAGGAGCATTGGGACAGTCCAAAGGGCATAACCAACCATTCATATAACCTGTCTTTAGTTTTAAATACGGTTTTCTATTCATCTCCTGGTCGGATTCTAATTTGATGATACCCGCTCTTAAAATCAATTTTACAGAAGACTGTGACACCTGACATCAGATCCAGCATATCATCAAGACGGGAAATGGGGAAACGGTACTTGACGGTAATCCTATTGATTGCACGGTTATCCACACACATACGCCATGTACCATCCTTCTTTGGCGCCAAGAGCGCGGGTACCGCACATGGACTCAAGCTCTCTTTGATGTGAACCCTTTGTCGAGTAACTCTTCTGCCTGTCGTTGTAACTCCACATGTTCAGTAGGGTTCATCTATAGTGGGGCAAGTTCGGTAAAGTTGCTCCTGAGACTAAGTCAATAGTATGTTGAATGTCTCGCATAAGGGGGCAACTCACCTGGAATATCTTGTGGGAGGGCTTCGAAAAATTCCTCCAGAATTGGTTTAATGTGTTCAGGAATCTGCTCCTCGATATTTCGGTCAGCCTCTCGAGTCATGAGTGCATAACAAGTAGAACTCTCATGCAGGCTCTTTTCAATTTGCTCATGGCTAATCAAATTCATTTCCATCTTACCTTTGCCCTTATTACCCTTTTTTCAAGATTCAGGACATCTACTTTGTCTTTTCCTTTATCAACCCCTTTTCCTTGGTTGACGGTTTCAGTTGGTTCGGCATAATTTTCACCCTTTTTTCATTATGGACGAACGAACACTGGTTGGTACGTCCATATATGGTCACTTCTAAGTCAAATAACCATAATCGACCCAAGATGATATGACCAACATCCATGGGGAGTGTCACACCACACATTATCTGTGTATGGATGGGAATCTGACATCTCTCCTGAACATCTATAGATGTAGCGTCAATCCATGTGACCTTATAGGGGTTTGGATGCTTCACCGGTCTCATCCCCAAGGTTGTGACTAATTTTAACGCAACAGTGTTGATGTAACTACCACTATCCACTATTACCTTGCAGTTCTTGTTGTCAATTTTTGTGCAAGTTTGAAATATGGCAGTCCTTCTCCAGTAGTTGAGAGGTTTAGGTTGGGTTAAAGTATACCTGACCACTCCTAATTGGGTGCGACCTACACTCGGGATACGCTCGTTATTTTCACAGTTCTGATACACCCATTGAATTCATGTTCTTCGGCAGAGGCATTTGACTCATCTTGTTAGTGCACAACCACTTCTCCATCATCCTCTCCTTCTATATCTTCAATGGGGGATTTCTACAAAGAGGGTTTTAGTTTAACTCGGGCATTGGTTGGCAAGGTGGCTATACCCTTGACACCTGTAGCATTGGGTTCCTGGGTTGACTTTTCTGATTCACTAACCGTTCTCCTTTCGAATGTGATGAGTTTTGCACCAGAAAGACCTGCTGGTTTGACGCTAGAAAAACTAGAGGCAGATTTACTTGGGGTAGGAAGAGTTCGGTTAAAACTTGGCTAACTAGTAGTGGTGGTTTTAGAGTTATCCCTAAAGTTAGCTCGGTTAAAATAGGATCATCTAGACTCATCTAAGTCAGTGACTAGCTGATATGCCTGTTCTAGAGTCGTGATGCGTCGAGCAATGAGCTCTCGACGATAATCATCCCTAAGACCAGACCTGAACATAGATAGGGTCTGTTCGGGAGATTCTAATTCATCAGCTCCACACCGATTCAAATATTCATCAAATTTAGCAATGTAATCAGTGGCTGATTTGTTCCCCTGAGTCCATCGATTCCATTTGTCTAGAAATTGTTGACTGAATGACGGTGGAACATACTTCAGCATAAGCTTCTCTTTCATGCCTTCCCAAGTGTCCACTGGATCTTCCCTTCTGTACCTCATCATCCTCTCTAGGTTTTTCCAATATTGTTCAGCTTGTCCCGTTAGTTTCATCACGGCCAAGCAAATCTTCCTTGATTCAGACATGTCATGCCAGCGAAAATATCGGTCCATAGCCAACTACCAATCTATATAAACTTGAGGGTCCAAGAGCCCGTCGAAGAAAGGAGTATCGACTTTAACGCTCCTGATATACTGAGCATCAGTGTCAGTTGTATAGTAGGGTGGAACCTGCTGATGCCTGGGAGAACTACTGTCATTTCGAGAATTTTTCTCCTCTGTGGTTCTTCTCCGATTGGTTTCTAACCTGCCAATTCGAGTTGCTAGATCCCTACAATTGACATCAACCTGATCTCTAACTTCTTGTAGCTATTAGTTCATCTTTTCTATCTTGTTAAGGATTGTGTTGAGTGTATCATGAATGCTAGGGTCCATAGGTGCTGAAGTTTCTTCGACAGAAAAAGTTCTACCACTTCCAGTAGGCATGCAAGATCCTAACTGACCCTAAATACAAGCTGTACTAAAAATGATATGTATTATGCAAGAGGTGTCAGAGATTAAAGTGATGAAAGATAATACCAATTTTAAGCTATGTAGATTAACATGTGATTAAGAAAATATAATGTGGAGACAGTGATAAAGACACGTGCTGACACAGTTAATCTAAGATAAATCAAGTGATCACAAATTCAAATTAATTTAGTTGCACAATTAATATTAAGTCAGGTTACCACTCAAGGTCAGAATCACACAACTCACTATTTAGTGGGCAACAGTCAATAAATTCTACCTTGCGACAGATTGAAACGGCTAGCTATTTCAATTAATTGGTAAGAATAACTGAATAAAATATTCAAAGTTACCTGGGATATGACCGTAGCTCAAATCTGAACGTGATTGCTGTAGGAGCGTAGTACTGGTTGTCACGAATCTACTGCTTCGAAAACGGCTCGATTTGGACTTGAAACGAGCTCTGAACGGCCTTCAGAAGCACTGCTGTGTTTCTGAACTGTGTTGGGATGTCTCTGGACTGAGTTAACTCAGTAAAACTCAGAGGATGACATAAGCGATGACGTCACGTAAGTGAGTCGGGTTCGATTCGGGTTCGAATCGCTGAATCCGACGAAAACCCAGGCCCGTAGGGATGAATTCCTTTTAAAACCCAAACGGGTTTAGACTGAGTCGGTTGGGGGTGGGTCCAGCCCAACCACTTGTGGGTTTGAACCCCAAACCCAATTAAGGATCTGGGTTGGGTTTTAAAGTCGAACCCAATGCCCAGCTTCTCTTCGTGCTCGATCTCAGGCTAGGGCTTGGAAAAGCCCTCAACAGCGGCGGCGGCAGAGATCTTTGGCGATGGCAGGTCCAAGACGTGGAAGTCGGAGATGAAGGTCTTCAGTGGCAACTGCTATGGCGATGGCAGGGATCGACGATGGTGAGATGAAGCTATCGACGGCAACGAATGGGCGGTGAAGTGGAGATCTCGATTAGGGATTCTAGTCGTCGAGGCCTTGTCGAGCTTTGGTAGCAGCGAAGGCGTCGGATCTGAGATTGACGAGGCAGCGAAGGCGTCGGATGCGGAGATGATGAAGACAACACTGACGGTGACAACGGTCGGTAAAGAGATCTTTACGGCGGCCTCTGTCGAAGGAGGATGTAGAAGCAGAGATTTCCGACGAGGATCTCCGACGAAGGCACTGGATCCGCTCGGATCTGCCCCGATCAGCGCCGGCGGACCGGATCTGATGAGATGGTGGTGGCAAGAGGCAAAGAGGAGTGCTCTGTTTGGATCGACGCGACGGTGGTATGGTGGCGTCGATCTGGGGAGATGTCGTCGTTGGACTCCGGCGAAGCTGGGAGAGCTCCGACAGGGCTACGGTGGAGTTGGTGGCCCTTTGGCGACGCTAGCGAGGAGCGCCTGACGGAGGTTATGGCAGCGACAGCGTGGTGGTGAGATGAAATGAAGTTGATAGAGGGGAACAAAAGACAGTGGCGGCAGAATTTGGAGGGAGATGACTGAAGTTTGAAGACGATTGAATAGTGTGAATTTCAATTTTCAGGGATTTTTGAAGAGAATTTTTTTGGGAAATTTTCTACAGTGTAATTTTTTTTAAAAGAAATTTTGGAGATTTAGATGTAGGGTTTGGTACTGGAGAAGATTCGAAACAGGAAAAAGATTTGAAGGGAATTAAAAACTAGGACTCTGATACCAAAATGATATAATACCAACCAGAATCACAATCACCTTCAAATTGTAACTGAATTTCGAAATTCAAAGTAAGATAAGATTTTGGGTTTCCACCCCTTATGCGGGCTTCTCATCCAAAATTCGAGAGCAGATAAACTCAAGAATTAAACCAGATAATTTGAGAAAATTTTAATCATTCAATAATTCCAATAGAATAGTCTAGGGGGCCTTATATAGGCTTTACAAAAGAGGACTACTGGGAAATAACCGATATGGTACTAAACGCCCACAAAAGAACACCTATTACAGAAAATAAAGCTAAAACGAAAGATATCTACTACAAATAAATCTGAGACAAATCCAATCTAAAGTCAAAGAACTGCAATGCGTCGCTTCCTGAAGTATACTCGATCAAATCTGCCTCTGAGCGGCATGATGTCCTCATCAAGATGTGCGGATGGTTACAAACGAAAGAAAAAGTCTCTCTTTCACAATTGACGTTTAAAATGATTCTCCACTTCTAACAGTTTTCAACGTAAAAATAAAATATGAAAGAGAACAGAAACCCACAATACAGAATAGAAGTGAAAGCAGGTCACTATTTCTTCTTATGGTAAGCAATGAACTTACTACACAATTGTGGCAAGAATACTTTGGCATCACTACGTATAATGTTGGAATCAGGTAAAGCTTTCACCAATTTATTTGATAGTGAGCATCAAACAACTTTGAACGTCTAGCTATGAGAACTCAACTATAGACTTCAGTTGTCCGCCACAATAATTAAATGGATTAGCTAATGTGCAAAACTTAGAAAAACTTTTGAAATTGAGGATAACTAAAACCTTGGACAGGCATCTTACGGGTTTGGGATACTTAAAAAAGCATTTGTCTCATTAATTATTTTTCTGTTTTCTCCTCCACAGTTTCACTTTGCATCCATCCATCAGTGCCACAATTTTGTCATAACTGCTTATGTACAAGATACATATATCCCACTGTTCTATCCATCTCCTGGTAGTGACAACTTCGTCCTGCATGAGAATCATTTCAGATGGAACTTTTCGAAAGACAAGACTTATTGACCCAGTAAACTTTGATAGAGTCATTGTCACATGATTTGCGTGATCACATGGAAAAGCTAGTGAAGGAATCAGTCTAAATCATGATCACATGGGGAAAAACCAGCTCATATCTAGGAACTGATAAAGGGCTAATCCTTTAGGGGGAAATGGTGAAGGAAAGAGGGAATATAACTATGTTGACGATATCACAACATAGAGGGAATATAAACCATGTTGAAGGTTTCTCTGGTTTCTTCTCAGTTTCGGTAAGCACCGACTGGAACTAACATGATTTCAATTTCATTAAATTTTGGCCAGTTTCGGTAAGTTTCTAATAGTCTTCCACTTGGTATTGGTCAGTTTCACTAAGTTTCTAGTCTCGATAAGTTTCACATGATATATAGGGAAACCTAAAAAAAACTCAAAACCGAAGAGATAAAAAGGGAAATGTAATGTTCCTAATTAATAATTTCATCTCCTTTAAACTTCTACTGCCTTAATTGCATGGATATTTTACCAGTCGACTTACATTTCACTTCATTCATTTTACACATACATGTAAATTTGCTGGTTATCTCCTCTACTTTACAACCTGCTGTAGACACATTTTTTCCGTATTAGTAAGCGCACATCCAGAACTAAATGGAGCCAATGATGAATACATGTAAAGAGAAGGGTGGTGTGCTCATTATGAGCAACGGGTGGATTGACTCATCGTAGAGGTGACTGTAGTTGGATGGATAGTTTTAGATGTCGGAAATGTCAGAAGGAAAGAGTACAGAAAGGACAATACTTCCGTCATCCTCTCAAATTTATTGGAGATGTCGGTTCCTGAAATTTGTTGAAATTTGGGACTGATAATGCACCAGTTTGCAGGGAACGGAGTTGTGGGTGGTATTGCGGAGATAATGTATCTTTACAATTATTGGACTCCTTGTGAGGTTCATACACTTAATCTTGCTCTTACAAACATTTATGTAGCAAAGAGTTCTAAGGCAAAGGAGATTGTCTATGATGAATTTAGTTGGATATCTGGATGCCAAGAATATCGGAGAGTTATGGAACAAGGAATTTTAACATGAACCATTCCATTTGATTGTCAATTATTTATCACCATGTAAAATTGACTATGCTTGTGAGACTAAGTTTGCTTCTGTTATTGCGATGCAATTTAAAAAGCATGGGCTTGTTGATATGGTGATTAGTGAGGGATGGAATTTGTATAGAGAAGAATGCCAAAATATTTTAAATGAATTTTGATAGGAAAAACAAAGTACTCATATCCTTCGAGCTCCAACACAGACAAGTCTAATCTTCACGTCACATATGATATGTAGAATAATAGAACTGAGGATGTGAAGAGCGCTATTATAGGAAAGAAGGCAAGTAGGACAAATTCCATTTTAATTGACTGATGGAACAAAACCACAGATTTTACATTGCTTGGTCGCACACTAAATTTGAAGTCCTAAACTATGCATTTTACTTTGACAGTTTAAATAATCGTGGTATGCATAGGTTTCAACATTAATTATGAAAAATTTCTTTCTATGTTATTGGTATTATGATGCATTGACTTAATGAATCAACAAGTGAATTTCTCCACACAAGGATGCCAAGATCTTTAGTCTAAGGTCTATGAGCTTAAAAACGATACTTTCAGAATGCTGAGAAGTGGCAATTGGTCAATATGGATTGTTACAAGTTTTCTCTAGCATTGGATTCATTTGGGATAATGACTCCTTACATGATTGGGGTCTATTGATCCCAAAGTGTGGTGGGTTATGCATGGGGCTTCTAAGCCCATTTAAGATTGGCCCTAACGTTACCTCACATTTGTGTCCCCCTTCATCTAGTGAGAGACAGGAAGTGGAACAAAATGAGAGCACAACAAGGAGAAGACTTGGTGTATATTCAGATACATACCTCTTTCTTTCAAGGAATGTCTTGAATATTCTCAAGGAGAGGGGGAAAATGTGAAAAATAGTTGGGAATGATTTTGATTCCTTCAAAGGTGTGTGCATATGACAGGTTGCAAACATCACTCTTAACGAAGTGATGCTAAGAACTGTGGTATTTGGAGATGATCAGAATGATGATAATATTGAGGTTGGGTCGATGAAAGTTAGTCCAAGTAAGAAGGCTTTGCATTTTGTTTCATGACCCTTATTAGTCATAGTAGTTATGAGTTATTACTTCTGGATAGGGCATAATGTGTACTGCCTCTATTCCACAGATTAGCTAAAATTGAATGCACTATTGTATAGAATGATGATACTTTATTTTGTCCCTTTTGCCCTCTTTTTCTAAACATCCCTCTTCGCCTTCTCAATCATGCTATTCCACAGATTAGCTATAATCAAATGCACTAAAGTATAGAATGATGATTCTTTATTTTGTCCCTTTTGCCTTCCTTTTTCTTAATAGGGCTTTTCACCTTCTCAACCATTATAACCCATCATATACCAAGGGTTGATTGGGTTTGTCCCTCATGTTACACTAGTATGATAAAGGATATGGATACAACATGATACAGGTACACAAATATGACAAACCTTTAAAAATCAAAGATACGAGTACGTCATGGCCATGGTTTGAAATCTCGGTATCAATATCGGCCAATGTTTTTTAGTATAAATATCATCACTATCAATGGTTAATATCAACAATATCTGCCATATCAACAATATCGGCTAGGGTTAACTTCGTATCGGTTATCTCAAAACCCGATACGATGTTGTTGGTATATATTGGAATTGGACGATATTTGAAACCATGGTCATGGCTATGATAATAAAATTATGTGTGTATGAGGGTTAATATTCTTTACTTATAACATGGCTTGTAAGGCCATAATAGCTATAGAAACAATCACTAAGATAATATATAATATGTCCAAGTTAAGTAGACCCATTGTTACCTTAACTATCATAATTCTTCACTATGAAATTGACAATATATGTGTGTGCGCGCGCGCGCGCATATACAAATTTGACAAAATTGTGAACCCAACGTTCATGCATTACATTTTAAACTTCTTAGTCTTGAATGCATCTCTGAAATTTTAAGGAGACTATAAATTTTAGGATATACAAAGAATATTTACTAATTATCTGAGTATCCAATTATTATATCATCTATTGAAGTATTGCAATTGGCAGATCAAAGAATCTCATAAATATGCTAGCAAATGAAATGTTGCACTCTATGTTTTCCCATAAAACTCATCTAATAACTTTTCCCTAAAAATTATCTGTTTCCCAAATCATCTCTATATAAATTCCATTATCAGTAATCCCATATCAGCAGGGACTTTGTATCCTAAAAACTTTGTAATATAACAATAACAAATGCAAACGTAGTCTGACAATGGCAAATAACTTTAATTTCACATGATGATTAAACATGAATAATATTGTGAAATGACTTGTGAGATAATGTTTCTTACCTCCAGGACATCTCCAATCCAACTACATTTCTTAGAGAACCTGGTTTTTCTCAATGTTCTGTATCACATCAAATTGCTGAGAGCAAGATTGAGCGTTTGAATGACATGAAGAGTTCAATAAATGTGAGAACAGATTATCCACAATGCCATCTGCTACCTTGCAAACACAGCAAATGTTGCAAGACATTTCAACGATAAACCTATTCAACAGTTTCTAAGAGGCTGTTTGAATATATTGTTTATCTTTAGTCCACAGTCAAAACATTTAAAAACCATTAGTCCACTTCAAGTTGTCTCTATGACATTAATGATAGTCTTATTTGTGAGTAAACCTGCCATCAATCACAATCTATGGAGTCACTCTTCTCTTTTCATGTGTTATTTGTTGGCTCAAACAAGCTCTTAAAGTGTGCTTTATCAATCTGCACAAACTTGATCTTGGGTATAAAGTTAACTAACAATAAACTGTTAATTACAAATGAGTAAGACTGAATGAAGTATAATTCCCTACTAAGCAAAATGGGGAACCAACCAATTAAAACATCCATACAACTAAGAAAGGCACTTGGTTCGGGGCTCTATGATTAAATGCTTCTGAAACTGTGGCCTTTTATAATCCCTTAAAACTCAACCAATCTTCTCTTCTTTACACCTTTAATGGTGGTTGATGTAGGTAAGTACACATTCTTTGCCTTTCACCTTCAACCTTAACTCGGTTTGCTCCAACTCTTCATTTTTAACATATGTCCAAGCTTCATGGAAAGCTTTGGTGCAAAGTAGTGGCATCTGCAAAAGTCAATGATACCCGCCAACAAGTTTGTGTGAATGTCACACATTCACCCACTCCGTAGCTCGGAGCTATCATGTGATGTGTTTTGACTGACACTACACTCTTCATCCTCAATTTACTAAGTTTAGAGCTTGGTGGGATTAGGATTAAAATACTAAGTTTAGAGCTTGGTAGGATTAGGATTAGAATTTTTGGCAAAAGAGTTAGGATTGGAATTTTTTGTTTGATTTACAATTAGGAAAAAAAATCTGGTTTGGTTTAGGATTAGGATTACAATTTTCACCATAATTTCTCTGACTCCCCCTCCTTCTCCCCTCCAGACTCCTTGTCCTTCCTATGGTTTCTCTCTATTTGCTCATTAAATCAAAGTGCATCCACATAAACCATTATTCCAAATTAATGTCTCAGAAAACCTAGTTTTAACATACAATACGTGATTTATTTTCAAGAATTCAATAGAAGAAGATGAAATTAAAACAAACAAAAGAAAGTTTTAGCATGGAACATAGCTAAGAATTTCTTAAAAAGTTAGCAGGATACTGGTCATCTTATGTTTTTCCGTTAAACTTGTTATGGCATGTTTGAATAGATGTAACCCTAAGGATTCTAGTCTTAGATTCTATGTTTCCAATGGATTTGACAAATCCCAAGAATAGCTTGTTTGGGTCACTGGGTGTCAAGAGTCAACTTTTGAGTAAAATCCTCAAGATCTCTAAAAGTATCTTAATCCTTTGGAACCGAAAAAAGAAGCGTTGACCTCTTTTTCTAATCCAATTGGCAACAAAACTACTTTCCGACTAAAATTTAATAAAACATGGTGGAGTTTAATGTGGCATCTAAACAAACCTTTTGGATTGTAATCCAAATGGTTTCCACATTGTGGGCAAAGAGTCCAATATAATCCAATGGATTTTCACCCAAAATGAAATCCGAAGGATTTTCACTTCAACAATCCAACCAAGCTCATAGTGGAAGAAACCTCTCCCTTACTCAAAATCAAAACCCAAAGGGGATCATCGATTACTCATCAAATACAGGTGTGGTTCTTTCAGTTCTCGTTACAACTTCAGTAGGGATTTCTGCAATTCACCCGAGATGTTATCATTACATTCATCAAATTGGTGTCAAGTAATGATTGTAGCAGCCATTGAGATTCACCGCAAGCAATAAGCCCAAAATTGCATATAATTTTGCTACTAGACAAAAAAAATTATGAGCTAAATTCATCAAGTTTGGCAAAGAGATTCCTAATCCATGGAGAGTGAATAAGAAACTTAAAAATAAATAGAATCGTAAATAAAAAGAATTTGTTTATCTGACCTACGACGCTGGATCCAGCGGAACCTCCAAGAGTCATGGGCGATCGCTTGCTGTTTCTGGAGCCTTCAAATTCAATAATTCACCAGGCTGCTTCAAGGAATTTGATGGTATGTGGTTATTTTATTTTATTTTTGTGGGAAGTGGGGGAGAGCCCGTGAAGGTAATGCTGACGGCCTTAGGACCGTTAGATCTAAACGGGCAAGAGACGGACCGTCAGGATCAAATTTGGGGATGGTGACTGGAGCTGGCCGAGTCCAGTCCCAGCCCAAATTATCCGATGGGTTGGAGGATTTGGTAATTTGGGCCGAGCTGTTTAAGTTGGGCTCGGACCAAGTTTTAGTACTCGATGCGTGACAGGAATGGGAAAGTTGTTGACGAAATGCTCATCCCTTAACCCTGAATTGATGAGATCTTATTTATAGAAGAAGAAATAGATATTAATAAATATTATGCACGTTATCTTTTTATTAATACACATTATTTTTATATTTTATTATGTGTTTGAATTATTTGAATATTAGAAGGCGCCTTATGAAAACAGACAAACTTTTATATCGTTTTCTCTTAATTATAACTCATTTGAGACAAATCACATACAATAACTTTTTCTCTGCTCAAATAAACAAATTACATGTATAAAAAATTTCTTCTAATAAAGAATAAGGGACAAAATATGGAGGCAAAGAAATGTAAGTAGCAAAGATGGAACGCCAATCCAAAATGAAATCAGTTCTTCAAAGAAAAAAAGAAAAGACAAAAAATAGAGAAGAAATTCCCTCATTAAAGAGTAAAAACTTTCAAATTAAGAGATCCCTTCCCTCTATGTTGCAGCATGGTATCAGTTTAGTCCCACGTCAAAGTCACAACCTTGCAAGCTAAGAATAATCGTAGAGAAAAAAAAAAAAACATATATATATATACACACACACTTCATAAATCTCATCTTAACACAAATTAAACCACAATCAATCAAGCCTCTCCCAGCTCCCCCCCCATGGCTTCAGGAGTCACCAGCCAAGAGGAGGAGCAGCAGCAGGAACACGAGATCCGCGACATGATCTCTGCCCTCGCTCATCACCTCACCTCTCTTGCAAACCCCAGTGCGGCTGCAAGCTCGGCAGGCGAAAACAATGGGGTGAAGATCATCACGCTCGCAGGCGAAAACAGAGGGGCAACCATGAAATCGCAACACTGTGAGGCCACGGACACCAGTGGAGTGATGTATACCGACAAGAAGACAATGAGCGCGATCATGAATAGCAACTACCAAGCCGTCAACAACTCGATCATGCTCAAGGGAAGGTGCATTGCAGAAGACGCCGGTGTTCATGTCATCGTCTCTGATCATGAGTTGGATGATGGCCATGTGAAGGAAGTTAGAGGGAGAAGGGGGAGCAAAGTTTGAAGGAGAGTCGGAGACAGTGCAGGTGTATAAATTTGCTTGATATGCTTTGCTTTGATGCAAGAATACTTAATTGCTAATTGAAAGACAAAAGCAGAAGGAATTTAATCAATCATTTTCAGTCTATTCCGATTGCTCTTCTTATTTACCTCGAATGGGCAGGGTTGTCAACTGGGCCGGAACCCGCACAGGCACGGACTGCTTAGGCACAACCATAAGCTGCTTGGGACCCAGCCCGGGTCCGGTTCCCCCATGGGCTGGACCCGAGTTTGGGTAAAGTGGCCCATGCCCCCAGCGGGTCATGCTAGAACAGGGCACGGGTCTTGGCGCGGCCTGCCCGAGACGGCACGGCCCCACCCCTCTGTCGCCCTCCCCCGCCACTCCGTCGCCCCCTCCGTGCCCTACCAGCCCCCACTCCGCCGCCCCCCCCCCCCCCCAACTCCGTCGCACACTCCACCCTCGCCGCCCCCTCCTACCTCTGCTGCCTGCTCCTCTCTAAGTCCAACGCCTCGCTCTTGGGAAATAAAATGTAAAAAATTTGTAAATGTCCGGGTTTGAACCTCAGACTTCAAGCCTGTCATGCTTAAGCGAGACAAACCTAATGATCAACTACACTATTTAACACTTATGTAGATAGTAGAGAGAAAAAATATTTACACAATATCATAATTTCTTTTTATTTTTTAAAAATATCTGGATCGGCTCGGCTCCAGCAAGTACGGCTCCAGCCCGGCCGGGTCGCGGGCTGGACTCGAGTCCGCTAAAGGGCACCGGACCGGTCCAGGTCGGACTACTTGGCACGCGGGGCGGGCGCGACACGGCCCGCTATGCTCAGGTCAGGCTCGACCCGTTTAACACACCCACAAACAAGACCTAGATTTCAAGTCAATCAAAGAGAATCTTAAATCAAACCAAGTTCTTTGTCCATGCAACCTTGCTAACCTAAACTATATGTATAGTTTGAGCATGTAATCTAAATTTACCTAGAATCCAAGATGGTAAAATCATTAAATACACACACACACACACAAAGTATGAAAACAATTGACATAGGAGGAAATTTTCTCCTACGACACACCCAAAACTCGATTTTTCTACTAAAATTTCAAGACCTAAACCATTCAAGCTAATCTCTACGTCATGAAATATATGTAGATGAAACTTCACGAATTTTTAAAATCTCTTACCTATGCATCAATTGGTTGTTAATTTAATGATTTGTCTTCAATAGAATAAATGTGACCATTAGATTCATGAGCAAATACGATTAAAATCACATAAACTTTCATTAACCTATGTTTTAGTCAACAAAGATCTTAATGTATGATTGGATCTTGAAATATTGGTGAGAAAGTCGAGTGTAGGGCGTGCCAAAGGAGGAAATTCCTCCTTTGTCGGTTGTTTTCCCGTTTCCTCATATATGCGTGTGTGTTAGATTATAATATAAACATTAAGTTCTGTAAGAAAATTAACATGTTTTAACAATTGGATGTGCTTTGAGATATGTGGGAGATTAGATTGGAAAAGAAAAAGTCACTTTACAAAAAATTCACTTTTTCTTTTCTCTTTTTCTCTCTGTCGCTTTCTCCCAATCTTTTCTTAGCTCCCTCTCGATACGGCCGCCTCCTCCCTCTCTCCCCTCTCCATTGTCCTCTCGATCTCGCCACTGACCAGTTGCCCTCCTCTCTCTCTCCTCTCCCTCTCGATCTCGCAACCGGCTGACACGTCCCTCGCTCTCCTCTTCCTCGCCCTCTCGATCTCACCACTGACCGCCCAACTCTCACGCCCAACTCTCTCTCTCTCTCTCTCTCTCTATATATATATATATATCTCTATCTCTCTCTCTCTCTCTCTTAGCTCAGTACACCTCGTCTAATCCTCCTTCCTTTCCCCCAAAATAAAAAATAATGACTCCGGCAACCGATGCCGACTGCCTCTCTTTCTCCATCACTAGAGCTCTCAAATCCACTCACGCTTTTGCGCGAATCTTAAAAATAGATGAGTGGGGAGAACAAGGTTCCGCACTAAGACAGGGTCCGCCCACGTGGGCAGCTCACCCCGCCGGCGGGCCAAAGTTAAAACCTTCATGATCCACAACGTGAACCCAAAACCCCCTCACATTCCATCCCTCTGCTGCCTCGTCCTCTCCCCCACCCAATCCCAAATCTGGCAGTCATGGAATACATGTATGAAGTGTTTACAAGTTAAAGTGATTAAATTGAAAAATAAATGTAAAATCACCATCAATAAACCTGGATAGTCTGATTAACAACATGTTCTGAAAGTTAAGGAGCCTTCAAAAATTATCTCTGCAAAACTTTTAGTAGATGTTGAAACTTTGACATTTCATCTTCTCTTCGAAAAAAAATACTCTCTTTTGAGTTCTGAAATGAGAAAAGGATTGCTTCTTGAGTAGCACCTATTTGTATTTTTCTCTCTTCCTCTCTGAATAGCAACAAGAACCCAACTAAATAAGTGGCCTCAACGAGAAATAGGAAAATCCAAAAATTATTTATTGCTTCGTTAAACTTGAAACAGAACAATGATTCACACATGCTCACGTTCATGTTTACATGATGCAACTCTTAGGAATCATGAAAATACATGCTTACAACTCCTAGGAAATGAAAATACAACACTCGAGTTCTTAATTGAACCAGTTCATCACATATGCTATATATGTTCTAAACAGATTCGAACTCGAAATCAAAATCGAGGCAACAAAGTATCCACTAGGTATCCAATTTTACAATCTTTGGAAAAGATTTCTGGAGCTAGCCTAACAGCATCTTGAAAATGAATACCAATTTTTTTTTCACCCCATTATCCACTAGTACAGAATACATAATTAATGGTGATTAAAAACCGACTTTACCATTAAAAACCGACTTTAAATAAGTCTTTACAATCGACATCTATCCAGGCATCGTTAAAAGTCTCGATGTATTTAATTTATGAGGGTGTTTAAAAACCGCTGTCAGATATGGGATATAACATTAGATGAAACCGACGTTATAACTGGACTTTAACGTCAGTTCTCGTCGGAACCGACGCTAAAAATGTGGTTTTAACATGGGTTTCAGATGAAACTGACATTAAAACCAACAGTTTTAACGTTGGTTCTTTTAGAACCAATGTTGAAACCTATTTTTTTTTAACATCAGTTTCCATGAACATTTGCATCAGAGAATCCATGGCGAACCCCATTCCTCGGTTGTCGTTCCTCTTCCAAGCTCCCCATCACTGCCATTATCAGTTGCCGGTACGGTCTAACAATGAGATCGTACTCGAGACTTGGACGAATTTATCATTTCGAGTAGAGCTCTCAATTTGAAGTAGAACGCCAAAATTCCAGCAAAATTGAAAATTCACAAAAACCCAAATCGAAGCAAAATTCCAGCAGGATTGAAAAAATTCCAGCAAGCATCCCCAAAATTGAAGCAAAATTCCAATAAGATTGAAAAAAAATTCGAGCTCGGACGATATCAGCCTCTGCCTGTGGCATCACCCTCTGCTTCACTTCATGGCAAGGTCGAGCATTCCATAATTCCATTGGAACTCGACATCATCCTCCGCTTCACTTCACCCTTCTCAAGGTCGACATCACGGCTGGAGCTCGAAGATTTGGGCGGTGAATCCAGATCTCAGCGAGCTGTAGAGCACTGCACGACGAGCTGCAGAGGGATCTCGAGCAGGGGATCTCAAGCTCGGAGTGTCACTGCAAAGGAAAATCCAGTGGTGGTGGCCAGTTAAAAAATCATCGGTTAAAAACCTCCGCTTCCACTCGTGGTGGTTGGAGTACGGACTAGGGTCCGAGAGGACGACAGAGGTGAGGCAGAACGTGATCTCGAGAGCTTGCAATATTGGTTTCAAGATGGACTCATTTTTCCAATCTCATAGGTAATTAAAGAAGAAAAAGAAGAATGATAAGAGAGAGAGAGAGAGATAGGGGAGCACATAACGAGGTGATAGAGGGGGAGCAGATAACGAGGAGAGAGAGATGGGGTGAGCAGATAAGGAGGAGAGAGAGATATATTTATTCTATGCAAAACCTGGGGATATGATTTTTTTACATCTCTTGGATCAGTGATGTGGCAAGGTATATGATTTTTTTAGGGAGATTTAACAGCAGAGAACTGCCGTTAAATCCCTATGATATATGGCGGATCGTTGTTAAATTCATCCTTTTAACAGCGGTTCTTAAGGAACCGCCGTTAAATCCCCGTAAATTATTTACAAAATTGGCACACGTGCTTTAACATCATTTTTATTGAAAACCCGACTTTAAATATGTGACATTTAATCTATAAATTGTAGTAGTGATCTCTTGTGTCGGTGGCGAGATCGAGAGGCTGGGGAGAGGAGAGAGAGGAAGGAGGGCGGCCGGTGGCAAGATCAAGAGGGTGACGGAGAGGAGAGAGAGGGAGGTGGTTGTAGACTGTCTAAAAATCATTTAAGGCAAGTCCTCAAACACGGGCCTCACTCCAATGCGAAGGTCGTGTTTCACTCAAACACGAACCTCGCGTCTATTGGTAAACACGAACCTGAGTCTGTTTAGCGTTCCCCCTTAAAACGCTGAGCTCAACCAAGCCTGCGTTCCAACTCAGATGTGGAGCTCAACCAAGCACGCATTCCAACTCAAACGCGGAGCTCAGCCAGAGACGCGTTCCAACTCAAACGCGGAGCTCAAACAACCCGGTGTCTCAACTCAAATGCGAGCCCGCGAGGCTCGCGTTTCAACAACAGAACAGAACCCGTGAAGGTTGTGTTTCTGTTGTAACTGCCCCATTACTGGGTTAATTAACAAACACATAATGTGGGGAGTTAATCTCCATTATGGAGGAATTCTAAGGGACAATTTTACCCCTGAATACCCCTATAAATAGCCATAAAAGCTATTGAACAAAGAGGATCTTCTTTTTTAAAAAAGGAGCAAAACAACCACAAAGTTCAGAAGCTTTAGGCATTTAAAGGGGAGAGAGAGAAAGATATTTCTTTTTTAAAAAGATAACTCTAACACTTGTCGTGTCTAAGTGGAGTGATCTCACATCCTTAAAATGATCCAAGAGAAGCTTGTCGTTCAACCGGTTAACGAAGAACAAGATTCACTCTTCATCACCACATGAAGAAATCAACCTTAAACAAAGGAGAGATTCAAATATCCTCCCCTCTTTTGTAATTGAATCTCATTCGTTGTAATTTTTTTTGCAATCAATAAGAATTTTACTTCGCATTTTTCTGACTAAACAAAAAAATGGTGACTCCACTGGGGAATGTTTTCTTTACCGACGAGAAAGTCATGGCACAAGTTGATGTCAAGCTTATTGGATCAACGATCGAGTCGTTCCTTGTCGAATTTGACCAAGAAAATTTTGAAGAATTTCTTTTTTCGTGCTCCGATAGCCTAAAAGTAACACCACAGTACCGCAGAGTCTCTTCGGGGACCCGCTCTCAAGTCTCTTTAGAAATTTCTCCAAAAGTAGACTATGCCATTGCTTACAATGCAAGCAGCGCCATATCCAGCGAGATTTTGAAAACCTCCCATGTAGCCCATATGGCCCGCATCAACGTCTCTCAGGGCCAGTATGCTAGCTCACAGACAAAACGACGATGAAGGCAAGTCCTACCATCTCTCTCCTCTCCAGACTCCGCAATTTCAGGTTGCCGGAGGTTGCAGCTCCTAAGAATTAACCAGAATGCTGGACGTCGATGGAGGCATCGCGCCCATCGATCACAAATTAAAGATTCTGTAGTTGCAATCTGCTTTGCAGATAAAGAAAGCGAGGCTAAGATGCGTGTTTCTTTATAGCAACACGAGACCCACGTTAAACGCGAGGTCCGCGTTTTTGTTTCAAAACACGAGACCCGCATCGATGCAAGTGCAGAACACGAGGCTTAGACCCGCGTTTCTTCGAAGCAACACGAGACCCGCGTTCTTCAAATGCGCGTCTCAACGCCCAAGCGCGAGGTCCGCGCTTGTGTCCAATTTGTGCCAGAATGCAATTTTCGCATTCCTACTACTCAACGCGAAGTTCGCGTTTTGAAGTAGACTCTGTCAAAATGCGAGGCTAAAACTCGCGTTTAGCCTCAGATGGCCAGGATCAAAGCTGATCCAAAAAGTCCTCATCCCCAAGGATTTGAGGCTAGTTCTTTGATACCCCTGCAATGGATCTAAGGGACTACTTGACAAAGAAAATGAGTGTTTATCAAATCACTCTCCAATGCTATTGTGAACGGCTCATCATGGTAGCACTCTCCGAATACCGCTGCAACTCTCATACGAGCAAGCCATTCAATCGACTGTCAGCCGCCCCAGTCTCTAACTCAGCCAAGGGACACAGATCCCGCAAGAAGAAGTCACTCTCTAACGTGGAGCACTCTGAGGTAATTTCAAATATGGTGAGTCCGTCCACTATACCGAGCAAGTCCAAAGGGAAGCCACTGGTCATCTGCTCTGGCGAGTTTGATGATGAATCTTCTTCTGATTTGAAAGAAATACTAAGCGAATTAAAAGAAGTGTACCAGCACACTCATACTCGGACTGCTACAATTGCCCCGGTGAACTGTAGTGCCCTAGCTAGGGGTATTGACGTGAACGAGGCACACCCGCTATCGCGGAATCACGTGCCTCTAACTCTTCTACAGAGAAAGAAGCCTTCGCATACATGGCGGGCATTCCCGAAGAAGTAGCCAAGCGATTTGAAGAGCAGGCCCAAGTTCAGAGGGAACAATTTGGTATGATTCGAGCTCAGTAAGATCTATCAACACCCTTAAGCAGATGCTAGCACAACTGCTTAAGAAGAAGAAAAATGGTCCGAAAACCAAGGGGAAAAAGAAGGAGGGAGAAAGCTCTTCTTCTGAGGATACTGAGAGTGAAAAGCACTCAAACCCCGAGTCTCCCGAACCTTCATCTGAAGAAGAGGATAGTTTAGAAAGCGGATCTTGTTGTTGGCCCAAAGGCCCATCACTCTAGTTTTGATGATGATTAACTCATGAAGTTATAATACTAATGATCTTGTGTTTAATTAGTGTCAGATTTATGATCAAGATCTTAGTAGGTGTGGAGCTTCAACAAAAGATTTAAAGTCAAGTTTTGGAGCTAGCACCGGTTGATTCACGGGCCTATGCATCAAGACCACATCATAAGTTGAGCTCGTTGGATCGTGTTTGGACCAAGTCAAGAAGATGAGAAGACTTCAAGGGAAGACTTCAAATTCAAGACTTGTGTCTAGGTATAAGATTTTTATTTTTAGATAAAATGTAAATGATAGAATAGTTGGTGGATTGCTCAAGTATATATCACACACACACTCTTGATTTAGTTGTCTTTTCATAAAAGAATTTTCAGATTTAGAAAAGACTTTCTTTGTGACAAAATACTATTTGGTTTTTGGTATTCATGTTTACATCTTTCAACCAAAACCAAGTTTATGCTTATTGTCAAAAACATAGATATTTCATCTTGATTGTGTAGTGGATCATATCCATACACACTATGCTTTAAAAGTATATCTTGTTTTTGTATTTGATGAAGATTTGGAAAAACATGTTTTGAAAAAATATTGTTTTGGAAAAACAGTTTTTATCATGAGCCAAATATTTCCAAGTTACAAAAATAGTCCAATCTTTTATAACATGCCTTGATTTTGTACAAGCATGTTTGTATATCAAAGTATATTGGTTAAACTATTTTTGTAGAAATTCTTTGTATTTTATGGGATTTTATGTGAACCAAAAGACTTAGTTTTAAATCCCAGAAAAACTGTTTTCAGGCTTCAGCTAGTCGACTTACTACCTTGCTAGTCGACTAACTCTGAAGTCGGTCGACCGGATCGGCCGACCGACGTGCACGACGTGCACGCCTTGACCTGGCAGATGGCCGATCTGCCGACCCTGTCGACCGGAACTGAGAGCAGTGCTCTCTGTTCTTTTGGGTCGACCGGGCGGTCGACCGGAGGCTCCAACGGTCGGATTCTTGACCGTTGGCGGTCGACCGGGCGGTCGACCGACAGGTCTGACAGACCCCAACGGCTAGTTTTGACAGCCTATAAATTTGGGGGTTTGGTCATTATTTTCAAAAAGATTTGAGGAGAGCTTTCAAGCCAGTTTTTTTGATCCTTTTAAAAGAGTTTTCTCCACATATTTGAGAGCAAATACTTCCAATCTAAAGGGAAGATTTTATCAAGAGTGTTAAAGTGATTTCCTTAAGTTTTTCACCATAGTTCTTTCCTTGCTTTCTCACAATCACTTGAGCTATCCATTGCCTTATCTATCCATAGGATTGTGTTGTGAGAGTTTGTAATTGGTGATCAAAGTGTTTTAGATCACCAAGAGATTTCTTCTTTGTTCTTTGAGGAGGCGGACAAGTGTGTTCGCGGTAGTTTAGAGTTCTTGTGTGAACTCGGTGGTTTGAGGTGCGGCCTCGGCGAGCTAGTGAGCTTGCGTGTGTACGGGCTAGGGAGTCCGAGAGTTTGTAGGTGTTGCGGCACCAAGGAGAGATCCATTGGGATCTTGCAGAGTGGAAATCCTTCATGTGTCGAAGGCGGGGATGTAGAGAAGGGTGCTCGAACCTCGAAACAAACCCTTTGTGTTTGCGATTGCCATTTCTCTCTCTCTCTCTCTATCTCCTTGTTTATATCTTGCATTACTTATCTTGTCTTTACCTTTATATGCATGATATATTCCTTGTGCTCATATTGATATATTGCTTGGGATTATTTGCTAACACTTGTATTCAACCAAGAGAGCCAACGCGGCATCTTAACCCTTATCTAGGGGAATCTAGAGGAGTTTGTCCAGAGCCCTTCACGGGGAATTCGGCAACACTCTTGTGTTATACGTGGTGTTAGTGTAAAAGTGTTATTAGGTCATAATTGTTTTTACCTTCCGTATTATTTGGCATTAAGTGACCATTAGATTAGCCATCACCTATTCACCCCCCCTCTAGGTGAACTTACAATTGGTATCAGAGCTTGGTACTCTGATTTGGGTCTTACAACTTAGAGTTAAAGATCCTCCTTTTTTAGGCTAATCACAATATTTGTACACACACCATGGACTTCATGTCACCACCCACTTTTGATATTCTTAACATCCAAATTTGGAAGGTTAAGATGTCCTTGTACCTCAAGGCCCTAGGCATTCATGCTTACCTTGCCATCACTAATGATTATTATTTAAATGACAAGAATCTTGAGGCTAATACAAAAGCCCTAAATGCTTTGAAGAGTACCCTAAATGATGATTACTTATTTAGGGTTGCTAACATTGACTCGGCTTTTGTAGTTTGGAATATCATCACCTCCCTTGGCGAAAAGGATCTATACTATGCCGGGAGCGATTCGGACGTTGGAAGCAACACCTCCAACGCATGCTTTATGGTCCAAGGGGATAACCCCCTTGAGGTAAACTCCGAATCCGATGATGAAGACATGTCATATGATGAGCTTACTACCTTTTGTCAACTTGTGCTTGAAAAATATGACATGCTTAAAAAGAAAAATAAAAATTTGAAAAAGAACATTGCTTGCATGCATAAAGAACATGATTCATTTAGGAATAATATTGCATGTTTAGAAAAAGAAAATAAAGATTTGAAAAATGAAAATGTTTCCCTCATGACTAAATTGAATGATTTGTATGAAGGAAATAATACTTTGAAAAATAAAATTGATTTGGTGGAAAAACAAAAGGAAGTTGTTTTTTCAAGAAAATAAGTCTTTAAAAAGAAAATTTTGTGAAAAAGAAAAAGATTTTGTTTCAAAAAAGAAAAAGAAAAATGATTCTTTATCTCATCATGCTTTACATGCCACCACTAATGAGATTAAAGATTTGAAATATAAAATGAATAATTTGAGTTCAACTTTGAGCTCTTGTGCATTCAACCACACTAGATTGGAGTCCATGTTTTCTAAGAAACAAACTCCACACATTCATGCACATCATCATGCATATGCTTTTGTTGCACGTCATGACCACACCAACACACATAAGCATACTAAAGTGTACGTATGTACACATTGTGGCCGCAAAGGCCATTTAGCAAAATTTTGTTATGACAAGTTGCATTATTTTAATTTTGCTAAAAATAAAAATGCTTGGGTGCCTTACAACAAGACTAACCCCAAAGGACCCAAGAAAATATGGGTACCAAAATCCTCACCTTTTGCTTTTGATGTAGGTGAGGGCTCTCACAAGACGTGAGAGGATTGGTGCCTTGGTAGTGGATGCACTTGGACATGATGGACATACTTTTGGGATGCATCACTATCAAGGAGCTTTGGTGGGACAACCACCATGTTAGAAACTTTGGAGTTGGTAACAATCTCTAAACTCTTACTTTTTATGTACATGCTAGTTCATTTATCATATTCATAGCATGTTCATGTTTTATGTTTTTATGTGCTTCATGTGGTATATACTAGTTTAAATGTAGTTTTTATCAAAACTTGTATGTATACATGTACAAATAGTGAGAACATTTGATTCATATATATTTGCTCTTCATGCTCATTTGTACCCACTTTTTGCACACGTATAGTCTAAGTTTTGATGACTCTTCCATTTACACTTGTTATGCCTATTTTATGATTTTACTTCATGTATATGTTATTTTTATTCAAATCTAATAAATATACATGTATACCCCGTGAGTCTCTTGCTTTCATGCATACACTATTTGTAGACTCTTTTATATTTGGGATATGTATGTGTATTGTTAGGATTGGATAAATCATACATATACCTTGAAGTTTACTTTAAGATGAAAAATAAAAATTTTCATGATTTATTTTTAATGAAAAAAAAATTTCATGTCTTGCCTAAAAATGAGATTCATGTTTGATTGAGCTTCATTGTCTACTTTCATAAAAATGCTATTTACATGATCTTTTAACACTCACATCTTCATTTATAATTTCATGACGTAGTTTCATGATCATTTTGAACTTTATAGACCATGAGTGATTAAATCTTTATGTATTTAGTTATGCTTTATGAAGTACATATGATTTGATGTATTTGAAGGATCTTTAACTAGTTGTTCAAAAACTATTTTATACTAGTTATTTATTCTTCAATTAGTTTATAAGATATACACATGATCTTATTTTTTTTAATCTTATGGACAAATTCTTTTGTATTCTCAAGATTTGATGCTTCATGAATTGAATATTAGTTTAAATGATACTTTTTGTCAACACTAGGATTTATACTTGTACATATTATGGGTCACAAATAAACCTATATATGATTGGGTTTGAATGCTTATTTGTGCCTATTTGGTGTGCTAGTATAGCCTAGTTTTGATGATCCTTACATTTTAAACTTGTATTCTCATTTTTGGATTTATGTTATGATCATGTGCTTTCATTTCATGTATATGTTTATTTTGTCAAACTTTAAGATATACATGTATACCTCTTGAGTAATTTGCCTTTCATGCAAATCTATATATATGGACTTAATTGTGTTTAGGGATATGTGTGTATACTTCTTGTGTTGTCAAAATATACATATACCTTGAAATATAATTTTTTTTAAAAAAAAATTTTTGTGATAGATTATATTGATGTATACACTTAAGCTTATTTTTCTATTGGTATCATTAGATATTTTCAATTGGTATCAATATGAACTTCTTTTGTATACACTCATATTTTATTTTCCCATATATGTATGTATCAATTTCTATTGGTATACTATTTCCATACATATATATGATTTGTTATTTGTGCTTAAGCTAAAAATTATTTTACATATTTAAAAGCACAAAGTTTGTTAATGATAAGCTTAATTCAAATCTTATTTTTCAAGCTTATGCATTTGTCTTTAAATTGGTATCAATATGATTGATCATTTTAAAATTTGATATCAAAATTCTCAAGATTTGTTTTATTGAGAAAATTCAAAATTTTGTTTTATAAGAAAAATTCAAAATTTTTTGATTTGTATTGCCTATATGTAAGGAGAGCTTAACATCTCTTCTACATATAGATTCATGTTGAGTGTATTGTATATTGAGGAGCTTAACAACTCTTTTTTATGTGGTACACGTGTGTAAGGGGAGCTTCACATCTCCTCTTATGCATTACATAATATGTGTTATGTGAATTGGGGCATGTCATCCCTTCTTCATGTAATGCATATGTGTAGGGAAGCTAACTTAGCGTCTTCCTCTTCATGAATGTATATCGCATGTAACCTTTCTTGATTGATTTAGTTTACCCCTTCTTTGGTTCTTTGTTTCGGACAAAAAGGGGGAGAAAAATTTAATGATTTTGTTTTACTTTAACCCCTTTGTTGATGATTGACAAAAAGGGGGAGAAGAATTTGAGAGTTATATGCATGTTGAGTAATATTTATGTTTTATGCATATATGTTTTGTTTTGCAAATAGGAGAAAAAGATTTGACTTGTTTTATCTCCATTCATTTGCATACATATTTATGAGCTTTATTGCATATATTTATTATTTTGTGTTACGCATGAGTTAAGGGGGAGCTTCTTTGAAGCTTTACTTTGATCCATGCATATATAACTTCATGAGTTTTGTCATCATCAAAAAGGGGGAGATTGTTGGCCAAAAGGCCCATCACTCTAGTTTTGATGATGATTAACTCATGAAGTTATAGTACTAATGATCTTGTGTTTAATTAGTGTCAGATTTATGATCAAGATCTTAGTAGGTGTGGAGCTTCAACAAAGGATTTAAAGTCAAGTTTTGGAGCTAGCACCGGTTGATTCACGAGCCTATGCATCAAGACCACATCATAAGTTGAGCTCATTGGATCGTGTTTGGACCAAGTCAAGAAGATGAGAAGACTTCAAGGGAAGACTTCAAGTTCAAGACTTGTGTCTAGGTATAAGATTTTTAGTTTTAGATAAATGTAAAGGATAAAATAGTTGGTGGATTGCTCAAGTATATATCACACACACACTCTTGATTTAGTTGTCTTTTCATAAAAGAATTTTCAGATTTAGAAAAGACTTTCTTTGTGACAAAATACTATTTGGTTTTGGTATTCATGTTTACATCTTTCAACCAAAACCAAGTTTATGCTTATTGTCAAAAACATAGATATTTCATCTTGATTGTGTAGTGGATCATATCCATACACACTATGCTTTAAAAGTATATCTTGTTTTTGTATTTGATGAAGATTTGGAAAAACATGTTTTGAAAAATATTATTTTGGAAAAACAGTTTTTATCATGAGCCAAATATTTTCAAGTTACAAAAGTAGTCCAATCTTTTATAACATGCCTTGATTTTGTACAAGCATGTTTGTATATCAAAGTATATTGGTTAAACTATTTTTGTAGAAATTCTTTGTATTTTATGGGATTTTATGTGAACCAAAAGACTTAGTTTTAAATCCTAGAAAAACTGTTTTCAGGCTTCAGCTAGTCGACTTACTACCTTACTAGTCGACTAACTCTGAAGTCGGTCGACCGGATCGGCTGACCGACGTGCACGACGTGCACGCCTTGACCTGACAGATGGCCGGTCTGCCGACCCTGTCGACCGGAACTGAGAGCAGTGCTCTCTGTTCTTTTGGGTCGACCGGGCGGTCGACCGGAGGCTCCAACGGTCGGATTCTTGACCGTTGGCGGTCGACCGGGCGGTCGACCGACAGGTCTGACAGACCCCAACGGCTAGTTTTTGACAGCCTATAAATTTGAGGGTTTGGTCATTGTTTTCAAAAAGATTTAAGGAGAGCTTTCAAGTCAGTTTTTCTGATCCTTTTAAAAGAGTTTTCTCCACATATTTGAGAGCAAATACTTCCAATCTAAAGGGAAGATTTTATCAAGAGTGTTAAAGTGATTTCCTTGAGTTTTTCACCATAGTTCTTTCCTTACTTTCTCACAATCACTTGAGCTATCCATTGCCTTATCTATCCATAGGATTGTGTTGTGAGAGTTTGTAATTGGTGATCAAAGTGTTTTAGATCACCAAGAGATTTCTTCTTTGTTCTTTGAGGAGGCGGACAAGTGTGTTCGCGGTAGTTTAGAGTTCTTGTGTGAACTCGGTGGTTTGAGGTGCGGCCTCGGCGAGCTAGTGAGCTTGCGTGTGTACGGGCTAGGGAGTCCGAGAGTTTGTAGGTGTTGCGGCACCAAGGAGAGATCCATTGGGATCTTGCACAGTGGAAATCCTTCGTGTGTCGAAGGCGGGGATGTAGAGCAAGGGTGCTCGAACCTCGAAACAAACCCTTTGTGTTTGCGATTGCCATTTCTCTCTCTCTCTCTCTCTATCTCCTTGTTTATATCTTGCATTACTTATCTTGTCTTTATCTTTATATGCATGATATATTCCTTGTGCTCATATTGATATATTGCTTGGGATTGTTTGCTAACACTTGTATTCAACGAAGAGAGCCAACGCGGCACCTCAACCCTTATCTAGGGGAATCTAGAGGAGTTTTTCCAGAGCCCTTCACGGGGAATTCGGCAACACTCTTGTGTTATACGTGGTGTTTAGTATAAAAGTGTTATTAGGTCATAATTGTTTTTAGCTTCCGCATTATTTGGCATTAAGTGACCATTAGATTAGCCATCACCTATTCACCCCCCCTCTAGGTGAACTTACACTTGTCACTCCAGGAGGATGAGCAATGTAGAGCAACGTCTCGAAACCCTTGCGCGATGAGGCGACCTTCAATATGTGGGGGTAGTCCAACCCTAACCAGTGGAATGGGACACAACTCTCTACCATCCAAGATTTAAGGCACTGACCCTACATACTTTCGACGGTATAGGATGACCGAACCAGCACATATGCCACTTTAAATCTCAAACCGGGAACGTAGTATCAAACAATGCTATAATGGTTCGTTTATTCATTGGCACTCTCAAGGGGGTTGCCTTTGAGTGTTTCATGAAGTTGTCTGCTGGCTCTATTAAAACTTGAGCCGATTTAAAAAAGCTATTTCTAACTCGCTTCTTCGAAGACGATACAGAAGTAGCAATGCCGACTCTACTTGCTACGAAGTAGAAGAAAGGAAAGTCCATCAAGGCACTCCGTTGGAAACGTGCTGCCACAACCTACAGACTCTGGAGTATGGCACTTCGTTGTCCAAGTGGCATGTCCCAATCCACACTGGTGGGAACATGCCGCCACAACCTACATACTGCACTCCTCGCCCAGATAGGAGTGGCAAAATGCCACTCGGAAGCAGCTGGCGCAAAAAGGCGAGCAGGCAGAAGAAATAGTCGCCTGGGTCAAGGCTGAAGAGAAAGACGGCAAATCAAGACCCGACAAATCGACGCAACGCAATCCAGGGTCATCTTCTCAGCCAAAAAATAAGATAATCTGGCAACGGAGGTTAAATCACCTTTGAAACCCCAATCAACCAGAGGGGGTGGAGCTCCCAGCCAAGCACATGCCAGTAAAGCATACTCCTTCAAGGATGAGCACGTGGTCTCTCTGTTCAAGTTACTCCGGAAAAGTAACAAACTCAAATTGTTAGAGGTCCGACGCCCTAACAAAGTCGAGAAGATTGATGATCTCAACTATTGTTTATATTACAGGATATTGGGGCATCCTACGAAGAGCTGCAACATCTTCAAGGATGTTCTCCAAGCTCTAATCGACGCAGATGTCCTCAAACTTCGTCCAGAGCAGAAGAAGGTGATGGCTAACATGACGTGCCTTCAATTTGGCAAAAAACTCTCATCAGTACCAGCCGAAGTGGTTCCGATCCCGAAAGGGGAACTGAGGGTGATCAATATTGATCCCCACAACAAAAAGGACAAAGGCTTCGTCCCCGTTCCTATTCCTCGAGGAGAGATAATGTGGGTTCACCACGACATTATGGAAAGCCAACAATGGACAACTGCTACTGATTGAGAATTTAAGAATTTGTAAATAAGAATGAGTTGTAAAATTCTTAGTCTCAATGCTATCCGCTGTAGCAAGGGCTCAAGTGGGTCGTGATCCTCAGGGAAGGATGCGATGCAAGCTTTTCGACCGATTCCTCTGTATCTTCAAAATATGAGAGAAGAGATTAGATTTGAGATATATATATGATATGAAAGATGTGGTTTTACTGATCTTCTACCACAACCCTATTGCAAGTTAAGGAGATTGATCATCATATTGAGATGTATGTAATTCACCCTAGGTTATTAAGAACAATTCAAGTAAGAAAAGACGATACAAGATTCTAACTAAGTTACATTATTAAAAACTAAACAATGTTTCATCCTAACATCTAAGTACAGCTTAAGAAAAGATTAATCTTAAATTTAGGCTGTCCTAATTCTTCAGTATGAAGTCATGAAGAGTCTTTTAAATATGCAACCTAGATTAAGAAGTCTAGTTATCTGTTTAATCTTCAAGAAAAATAATCATTAAACTTAGGGTTTCAAGAAGTGGTCATCAATCCGATCAATGCTTAACTGCTCTAGGGTTGCTTTAAGAATTTCAGCAAACCACTAGAGGAAATTAGTTCATCATTTTTTTTATCTTTTCAATTTATTTATTTATTTATTTTTGTTGTTTAATAAGAAAGATTGCAAAAAGTAAAGAAAAAGAAAACCAGAGATAGATCACAGAGAATAAAAACAAATAGAAAGACAATAAACAAAATGAGAAAGTAGGTAACCTTTATTTGATAATAGCCTCCAAATACAAGCTCCTTCTTCCACAATGTGCTTGAAACAAAAATTACAACGTGCTGAAATTTAAAGAAAAATGGCTAAAAGAAAACCCTAATCGTCTCTGGATGCCCTCTCTGCTACGCCTGCAGGGATATTTATAGGTGCAGAAGGTGATAGAGTCCCGGATAAGATCGTACACGAAAGCAGTTGGGCAGCCTCATCAGAAATGCCGCGGAAACGCGGCCCAAGCCGCGTTTCCGCGGCTCTATGTCATCTGTTGGCCACACGCTTTGGCGCGTGGCTTCTCCTGGTCCGTCCATCTGGTCGTTTCTTTCTGGAAGATGAATCCTGGCTCTTCAGTTTGGATTTTCGAGATAACTTAGAAATTAAGTTACTCTAATACAAATCCCTTCAAAAAATAAATTTCATCCCTGCACATGTATTTATCCTCATCCACCAGGTATTTAGGATTGGATAGAATTCTATCCTTTCCCTCTTTGTAGTATTTGCAATATTTACATCTTGTATTTGCACTTTGACTTCTTGTAATTGCACTTTTGCACTTGGGCTTGGACTTGGGCTTGGATCTGGGCTTTTGGGCTTCATTAAGCTTTAATTCTTTATTTAATTCAACACTCAAGGCCTGCACACATTAAATAACAAAATATTAATAAATGTGCATCTTTATATGAATAAATGTGAAAATGTGATAGTAAATATGATGACAATTATGCATTTTTTACTACCAATCACACCCCCACACTTATCTTTTTGCTCGTCCTCGAGTAAAAATCAAAAAGAAAGAGAAAATCTAATCTAACTAACTCACTTTCGTAGGAATCACGGTTGCACTTAGCATGTGCAACAAGCCGTTAAACCCCTAGGTTACCCTAGAGGACGAGTGTTGTCTCGTGAGGGTTTTCAGCGGATTACACCCACAAAATCCATAAAAAGGAGAATATTCGAATTATATTTGAAGAGACTAAGTAGTCTATAAGTTTTAGGATTATCATTTTTATTCATTCTTAAACTTAGTCTTAATAAAGTGAATTGTTATTTATTTTAGGTAAGGATCAAAATTGAATGTTTGTATAGTCTTTTTTGTTACCAAAAATCATATGCATCCTTATGAATTTTTACTAGGAATTCCTTAACTTGGACTCTCATGCCTCTTTATTATTTTTATAACATCATCTAATTTTCTTTCGTATAAGTATCAAGGCTTCTTGAGGCCCTTATACCTAACTAATTGACTACTAGATGTGTTAATACATGTATAATATTTCTCAGTTTTCTTAGGCTTTCTAATCCACCCATGTAACGAACTTAAAGTCGGTGGCTCCCAAACCGGTCGGCGTTAGGGCACCAGGTGAGAAAACACCCCGCGGACTCAAATTCGAATGAATTAGGCCACAAAACTAAGGACTTTATTTTATTTTGAACTCACCTTTATGTGTGAATACTTATGCTTCTTGAGGCACATGTATCCAGCTCAATTGGTGATTTTTTTTTTTATGAGGCATAAGGTCTTTGTCTTAGAATCCTAGATATGTACTAGAAATGCACATTTTATTAAGATAAAAATTAAGACTAACTAATTATTCAATTTCTCCTCCTATACCTAAAATTTAAACAATTTATTTATTTTGACCAAGTTTTTAGAAATCCTAATCATGATTTCCTAATCCTTAAAACTAACTTAGATTTCTTTCAAAAAAATAAGTCAAAGTATTATCCTTTTTATAAATTTTTTTTTAATATTATATATTTTTTATTTTTATTTTTATTTTATTTTTTTGCAATAAATAAAGAGAAAAAATATTTCTATCTTCTTTTATTATTTTTTTATTTTTTTATTTTTTTTAATATATTACATACCCTTCCCCCACACTTGTTTCATGCATTGTCCCTAATGTATGAATGAAATGCATGGATGCATGAACTGGCAGAAAGATATAATTACCGATACAGTGGGTCAAAAAGACCCATGGCTGCATTTACTTCCGGTACTGACTCCAAAAAGATTTTAAGACGTTGACCATTTACCTTGAATGCATTGCCATTTTTGGGGTCGTAGATCTCTATGGATCCGTGTGGAAACACAGTCTTAACAATGAAGGGCCCTGTCCATCTTGACTTCAACTTGCCAGGAAAGAGATGAAGTCTAGAGTTATAGAGTAAAACTTTTTGTCCTTGGACAAACGTTTTTCTAGTGATGAACTTGTCATGAAAAACCTTAACTCTATCCTTCGCAATCTTTGCATTGTCGTATGCTTCATTCCTTAATTCCTCTAGTTCAGAAATTTGCAATTTTTGAAGCTCACCGGCCTTTTCTAGATCAAAATTTAGCTGCTTAATTGCCCATAGGGCCCGGTGCTCTAGCTCAACAGGAAGGTGGCAAGTCTTTCCAAAGACTAGTCTGTAGGGAGACATTCCTAGAATCGTCTTAAAGGCAGTCCTATATGCCCATAGGGCATCCATCAGTTTGGTGGACCAGTCCTTCCTATTCTGATTCACAGTTTTCTCCAAGATGAGCTTGACTTACCTATTGGAAACTTCTACTTGTCCGCTAGTTTGAGGATGGTAGGGCGTAGACAACTTGTGAGTTATGGCATATTTTCGCATAAGAGCTTCAAAAGTTCTATTGCAAAAATGTGTGCCATTGTCACTAATGATGGCTCGAGGGATTCCAAAGCGTGAGATGATATTATCTTTCAAGAATTTGACAACAACTTTGTTGTCATTTGTCTTGCAAGGGACAGCTTCAACCCATTTTGACACGTAGTCTACGGCCAACAAGATGTATTGGTGCCCAAACGAATTAGGGAGGGGTCCCATAAAATCGATGCCCCAGACATCGAAAAGTTCTACTTCTAGAATAGGATTTAGGGGCATCATATTTCGTTTGGAAATTCTTCCTATCATTTGACATCTTGCGCAAGTTTTGCAATACTCAAATGCGTCTCTAAACACGGTTGGCCAATAAAAGCCACTTTGCAGGATCTTTTCGGTAGTTTTGCGGGGACCAAAGTGTCCACCGCAAACGAACTCATGACAGAAAGCTAGAACACTTCTAGTTTCCTCGTCGAGGACACATCTCCTAATGATTTGGTCGCTACAATATTTGAAAAGATAAGGATCTTCCCACATGTAATACCGGACTTGAGACAAGAATCGGTATCTATCCTGTTTTGACCAATTAGGTGGTGTTTGGTTTGTGACTTAGTAATTTACTATGTCAGCAAACCATGGCTCCTTAGAGATGGCTAGAAGTTGTTCATCGGGGAAATTGTCATTGATGGGCAGTTTGTCAGAAGGTGCGTTTGGCACACGAGAGAGATGGTCTGCTACGACATTTTCGACACCTTTTTTATCTCGAATTTCGAGATCGAATTCTTGAAGGAGAAGGATCCAACGAATGAGTCGGGCCTTCGTATCTTTTTTAAGCATAAGGTATCGAAGTGCAGAATGGTCAGTGAAAATCGTGGTCTTGGTCCCAAGTAGGTATGGGCGGAATTTCTCCAAAGCGAACACTACTGCCAAGAATTCCTTCTCAGTTGTAGTATAGTTCATTTGGGCGTCATTGAGCGTCCTACTCGAATAGTAGATCACGTGCTGCTTGTTATCCTTACGCTGCCCTAAGACAGCACCTATCGCAAAATCTGAGGCATCGCACATGATCTCAAAAGGCTTGGACCAGTCCGGAGGTGAGATGATAGGAGCAGAGATAAGTTCCACTTTCAATTTCTCCCACGCACTATTGCACCTATCAAAGATGAAGGGCAAGTCTTTAGCTAGAAGGTTTGTAAGGGGTCTAGCAATTTTGCTAAAATCCTTAATGAACCTACGATAAAACCCAGCGTGTCCTAAGAAAGACCGAATGTCCTTCACGCATCGTGGAAGTGGAAGTTTGGCTATGATCTCCACCTTGGCCTTGTCTACCTTAATCCCTTCCCTAAATATCTCATGACCTAGGACAATTCCATGCTGCACCATGAAGTGACACTTTTTCCAGTTGAGGGTCAAGTTCTTTTCGGTGCACCTACTCAGTACTAGCTCCAAGTGATGGAGACACTGGTCAAATGAATTCCCATAGACGGAGAAGTCGTCCATGAAAATCTCTAAGAAACGCTCGACCATATCAGAAAACAGGCTTAACATACAACGTTGGAATGTGGCGGGGGCATTGCATAAGCCGAAAGGCATTCGACGGTAGGCAAATGTCCCAAATGGGCACGTGAACGTTGTCTTTTCTTGGTCCTCCGGGGCTATAGGGATTTGGTTATACCCTGAATAACCGTCCAAGAAGCAGTAGTACTCATGACCGGCTAATCTTTCCAGCATTTGGTCAATAAATGGGAGGGGAAAATGATCTTTCCTAGTGGCTGCGTTCAACTTGCGGTAGTCTATGCATACTCTAACCTTGGTAGGCAATCGTGTTTGCACTAACTCATGCTTGTCATTCTCTACCACAGTAAAGCTAGACTTTTTAGGGACCACATGCATTGGGCTAACCCATTCGCTATCGGAAATGGGATAAATGATCCCATTATCTAACAGTTTCACTATTTCAGCGTGTACAGCCTCCTGCATGAGTGGGTTTAGCTACGCTGTGAATCCCTCTTCGGTCTAACCCCTTCCTCTAGATGGATACGATGCTGGACTATCGTAGGGCTTAGTCCCTTGATATCTGCCATAGTCCAACCAATGGCTTCCCTATGTCTCCTAAGGGTTGCCAGTAGGTCTTCCTCTTGCCTATTAGTCAAATTAGATGCAACTATGACCGGTAACGTCTCTTGTTCACCTAGGTAGGCGTACTTAAGATGTTTAGGCAAGGCTTTTAACTCCAAAGAAGGAGTTGGCTCGATGGGTGGAGGAGTTAAGCTAGAATCTCCCATCTCTATAGAATTCAGATTTGATTCCCATTCAATCTCATCAAGGCTGAGATCACTAGCTTCTAAATCTTCCTCTTCCTCTGACTCAAGTGTGATCTCCTCATTATGCTCACTCGTCATATTCTCAATGAAGTTAACCTCAAAGGGTTGGTCGGTCACATCGTAGGGATGCTTACCTAGGTTGAAAACATTGACTTCCTTGGTCATATCCCCAAAAGTCAGTCTCATGGATCCGTTTCTACAATTTATGATTGCATTTGCGGTTGCTAGGAACGGTCTTCCTAAGATGACGGGAGTTTGGGACCTAGGATTAGACACAGGTTGTGTCTCTAAGACAATGAAATCGACTGGGTAAATGAATTCTCCCACCCGTATGAGAACGTCATTGATCTCTCCCTTAGGAACTTTGATTGAGCGGTCAGCCAACTGAATAGTGACTTGGGTCGGGTTGAGTTCACCTAATCCAAGTTGTTGATATACGGAGAAAGGGAGCAAATTGATGCTAGCTCCTAAATCGAGGAGTGCTCGATTGATTTCGGCTCGACCTATGGTGCAAGAGATGGTGGGGCAACCAGGGTCCTTATACTTAATAGGGATCTGGTTGGACAATAGCTCACTAATGTTAGTGGCTAGAAAAACCTTCTTAGGCACATTAGTCTTTCTTTTCTTGGTGCACATGTCCTTAAGGAATTTGGCATAACTAGGGACCTATTGGATTGCATCAAGAAGTGGGATGTTGAGCCTAACTTGATTGAACACCTCTAATAATTTCTCCATATGTGCATTGTTGTTGCTTCTAAGCCTATTTGAAAATGGAGCTATAGGCTGGTGCACATGTCCTGCTGACTTTTCAACTTTAGTTTCATTAGAGCTGGGTGGAGAGGGAGTAGAGCTAGATGGAATGGATGACTGAGATGGATCCTGTGGCATGGATACTTGATTATCAACTTGTTTCCCCGATCTGAGTGTATGAACCATGTGACACTGATTTGGGTCTTGAGCCTCATTGGCTGGCCTAGGATTCCTAGGATTTGGCAATGGTTAACTCGGTAGGGTACCCCTCTGTCTTTCTTGCTGATTTAATTGGACCTCTATCCTGGTCAAGACTTGAGCTAGTGTGTCATGGCTTTTAACAAGAGTGTCCACCTTTCTTTCCATGTTTGAAAGCCTTGTTTCCATTTGTGAATATTGGAAAGATGGTGAAGGATTTTGACTAGGAAAACTTTGCTGATAGGGCGGATGTAATACCCCTTTCCCGGAATACGTACTTAGTTACGTATTCGGCCCTTTGACCGTATCTTCCGATTTACCATCCGTATTTGACCGATTTTAATTTCAAACATCATTTTATAATACTTTAGATTTTATGTGATTTTCTAGAATTTTCTGAAATTAAAATGAATTTCTTCAAAAACCGGTGTCGGCCAGTACCGCTGACCAATTTCCGAAAATTTTTATCTTCCAATCTGTTAGGAATTTCAAGAAAGTCCTTTAGACTTTATTGCTTAGAATCATATTTCCTACTTATACTATTTTTCTAAGAATTTTATAAATTTATGAAAATTATTTCGGTGTCGGTAAATTTCTGCTTCTGGGATTTTTAATTAAAAATCTACACAATATTTCTTCAAACGGATTTCACCATTGGTCTTCAAATATTTTTCTTGATTTTTGGTAAAATTTCCAGACCAATCCGAAATACTTGAATTTCGGGCATTTTTCCAAAAATTGCAAAATCCTTTTCCACCTCACATGCCACCTCATCTTTCCACTCACAAATCTCACCTACCCCCACTAACTCTCTCTCCTCCTCTTGGCCGGCCACATGGCAAGGGAGAGGACACCTCACCCACTTCTTTTGCAAATTAAACCCTCACATTCACCAAATGTCAACCCCTTCACATATATCCCAAACTATAAATTCAACTCATTTACACTTTTCCCCTTTTTCTTCTCATTTCTTCACTAAGAGAGAAATTCCTCCAAGTTCTTCTCCTTCCTCAAGCACCAAACCCTAGCCTCAAGATCACTAGGGCTTCTTCAAGGGAGCTAAATTCCAACCACTACTCACCAAGGCAACCCCAAGATCAAGTTCTTCAACCTTGCTTCAACTCAAAGTTGTGGATTGTGGCCAACCTCTTCCTCCATCCTTGGATCAAGCCTCAGATCTAGCACAATCCAGGTGAGTTCTTACTCACCAAGACTTATTTAACACCCCACATGACTAGGTTAGAGATCCATGTACCCTTGTATGGTAAAAATCCTATTTTTAAGTTACCTACACTCAAATCCAAACCCCCACATGTGTGTATCTATCCATTGAAGTTAGACCATGTTCTGGTACCCTTGTAGTGTTAGATCAGGCCCCCCAATGGTATAAAAATCCCACTTTTAAACTGTTAGAACCAACCCTTGCGAATTCTGATTTTCTGCTCTAACAGCAGAAATTTCCAGAGGACCGGTCGACCGGCAGTCGACCGGGACTCTGCCGATGTGCACAACCTGCACGACTTGAACGGGCGGTCGACAGGCAGTCGACCGCTGACTCGACCGGCTTCACAAATTGCCTTGGACCAGTCGACTGGCAGTCGACCGGCCCAAACCTGGAGCTCTCGCACTCGGTACGGTCGACCGGCAGTCGACCGGGACTCAACCGCCAGTTCATTTCCCCAGTCGACCGGCAGTCGACCGGAGGTCGACCGCCAGGCCAAATTCTGGGACAGAATTCAGACTTCTTCCCACTTAATTCTGAACTTACCCTAGTATATTTATATGCATGTTTTAGTCTTGTTTATACTGTGTACTTGTACTACATGACTGGTTACCTGATATATCTTGTTTATTCATGCTTCATGATTTGTTGGTAAATTATATCAATCCATGACTTGTTGTTATATATTTGCATTTCATAACTTGTCGAAAATGGATTATCACCACTTCTTCATGCTATCTCCAAAACCAAGCATGATATATCCGACATTGTATAAAATACACCAACTTACATTGGGTTCGGGGGAAATATGCGGATATCGGTATGTGTTCGTGTTTACAGTGGTATTAGGATGTGCACTATATTTCGGTCTTACCTGTGGTACTCCAGGGGACCAAGGGGAGTGCTTCCTCCCTTCCTGTTTCATGTCATGACAAGGGCATACATAAGTCCCTTTCCTGTAGCCTAGCGGCAGGTTCCGTCTTCAAGCAACGGAACAATACTGGGCCGTGGTCCCGGGCATGCACGGGACACACTGTAAACATAGTTCGTCGATACAACCGCTGTTTCCAATAACAACCTTGTTTCACTAGGATATGGATCTATGTGCCCTGGGACGCTGGGTCACATAGCTAGATATCACAGTAAGACAAGTAATAATAATAAGACATTATCGTAGATTTATTGCATATGCCTTTATCTTATTTAGTTTACATCCCTTGCCATGCATTGTTGTTAGTTATCACTACTTCATCACCTCTACTTATGATTCCGTCGCCACTTGGCTATCTTTATTTCTTGTATTATGTCTTGACCCTTTTGGATTTGCATATTCAGATTCCGAGGCTTGGGACGAGGTAGAGCCCTCCGCTGAGGACCGGGCTTATCTTGGTGAGCAGGCCGACCAGCACTAGTCCTATCGCGCCCGACATTCTTTTGGTTCACGTAATCTCCGTCCATACGTGAGCATTTTTGTATTTTTGGTTGTATCTTGTATCTTATGGATTTGGGTTGTGATAAAAGGACACTTGTATGGTGATTATGTTTATCATGACTTGTATAACTCTGTACTTCTATTTTTGTATGTTGGCATATGATTATATCACGCTGTGTGTTATACTCTGATACTCGCTGTACTTATGCTTAGCGTATATACGTGGGGGCACCACCTGACCTACGTATATGCGTCGCAGTGACGTTCCCGTATCGTTGGGATCGGGGCGTTACAGGTTGGTATCAGAGCCTAGGCTCTCAAACCTAAAAGTACAACCAAGTGGCAAATTCTAGTGATTTGCGAATGCCAACTACAATGTACAAAGTTATGTAGTCCTTCTCGACTTCGTCCTTGATTCATTCCTTCGTATCCTAAACTCCTTTCCCTTGTTTCCAATTCCAGATCTTATCCCTTTCGGTATGGAGAGACGTTCGGGTCGTAACAATGTCGGGCAAGTCCCGGATGGACCCGCGGGAGGAGAGCAGGTTGATGTCCTGAGCATCATTCGGGCTATGATGGAGACCCAGCAGCAGCAAGTGGAGATCCATCAGCAGCAGACTGAACTCCTCAGGCAGGAGTTAGCAGCCCCGAAGGAGCAGAAGCCGGGGAATATCTCAGATTTCCGGCGGCTACAACCGGCTACCTTCTCAGGAGTCGAGAGGCCTTTGGAGGCTGAGCAGTGGTTAGTGGACACCACTGATCTACTGAACGCCGCCAGGGTGCCCAAGGAGAGCCAAGTGGAGGTAGCAAAGATCCAGCTGAAAGACATCGCCCGGACTTGGTGGTTGGCCGAGGAGGCCAGACTGAAGAAGCCTATCTCCTGGGATACTTTCTCCAAGAGCTTCTACAGTCGTTTCTTCCCCGCCACTGCTCAGAAGGACATGGAGGAGCAGTTCATCAGGCTGCAGCAGGGGGATGGATCCGTAGATGAGTATGCTGCAGAGTTTCTCAGGCTGAGTCGCTTTGCTCCTTATATGGTGACAGATGAAGAGAAGAGGGCAAGCAGGTTTCTGCAGGGCCTGCAGTTGGACCTACAGGCCTTCTTGATGTCTCAGCCGATGAAGACCTACTCTGAGGTTCTTACCGCCGCTCGAGAGGTAGAGCGGGTGTTGCAGAGGAAGCAGGAGAACCAGGCCATGAAAAGGCCGTTTGTGCCGGTGGGCAGAGGAGGACCGTCCAGGGCAGCGAAGATCCAGGCCAGACAGCCGTTCAGAGCAGTTCCATACCAGACGGCTCGACCAGGTCTTATTTGCAACTTCTGCCAGAAGCCAGGACACACTCAGCAGAATTGCCGGAGGGCAAACGGTTGGTGCTTGATCTGTGGAGCTCGAGACCATGCAGTGGAGACCTGCCCGCACAGGAGAGTGGGGTTTGCTACCCAAACCTTGCCGGCACCTCAGGGGCAGTATGTGCAGAAGGCACTACCAGGGCCAGTTGGACCGAGGCAGCAGGGACCAGTGATGAGGAGAGCTCTTCCCCTTCCACCACCACATGTTGCTCGCCCAGTGCAGAGGGGAGCCAGGACAGCAGCTGGTCGTGGCAGAGGTCAGGCCTACAACCTGACAGCAGAAGAGGCTGGAGCTTCAGGAGAGGTGATTACAGGTACCATCAGAGTCCATTCCATACCTGTCCTCGCTCTTTTCGACTCCGGTGCTTCGCATTGTTTTATCTCCGTGCATTTCGTGGCATTGCATTCTATTCCTGTTAGATTGTTAGACCGTGGATGGGAGATTAGTACTGGGAATGGGGTAGTTTTATCTTCTGGAGTTTGTGCTGACTGCCCAGTAGAACTTTGTGGGAAGGTCTTGTCCATAGATATGCTCGTGCTAGACACCAAGGGGTACGACGTGATCTTAGGCATGACCTGGCTCAGTCAGTACCATGCAGTGATTGACTGTAGAGGGAAGAAGATCAATTTCAGGATCCCGCATCAGCCGGAGTTCCAGTTTAGTAGAGGAGTGGAGCCTGCTGAGAAGAAGATTCAGATGACCACTTCGGAGGTTCAGAAGGGGGTGCCAGTGTGGGATGAATTTCCTGAAGTCTTTGCTGAGATTTCAGGTCTTCCACCGGAGAGGATAGTGGAGTTCTCCATTGATACAATTCCAGGGACAGCTCCTATATCTAAGGCTCCATACAGGATGGCACCGACGGAGTTGGAGATCCTGAAGAAGCAGCTGCAGGAGTATTCGGACAAGGGATTGATTCGGCCTAGCTCTTCACCATGGGGAGCTCCAGTGCTATTGGCGAATAAGAAGGATGGTGGCAAGAGGCTTTGCATTGACTACAGGGAGTTGAACAAGGTCACCATCAAGAACAAGTATCCCTTGCCCAGGATTGATGACTTGTTTGATCAGCTTCATGGAGCCCGTGTATTTTCTAAGTTGGATTTACAGTCGGGTTACCATCAGCTGAGGGTGAAGAAGGAAGATGTTCCGAAGACGGCATTCAGGACCCGATATGGCCACTACGAGTTTCTAGTGATGCCTTTCGGAGTTACCAATGCCCCTGCTGTGTTTATGGACTTGATGAACCGAGTGTTCTCTCCTTACCTGGATCAGTTTGTGGTGGTGTTTATAGATGACATCCTGATCTACTCTAAGAGTTATAAGGAACATGCAGAGCACTTGAGGACTGTGTTGCAGACTCTTCAGCAGGAGCAGCTTCATGCCAAGAGGAGCAAGTGTGAGTTCTGGTTGGACAGCATAGCTTTCCTTGGACATATAGTTTCAGCAGAAGGGATTGCAGTTGATCCTAGTAAAGTCCAGGCGGTGCAAAATTGGCCAGTTCCGAAGACGGTGACTGAGATAAAGAGCTTTCTTGGACTAGCTGGATATTACAGGCGCTTTGTCCAGGATTTCTCTAGACTTGCAGCTCCGTTGACCAGGCTCACCAGGAAAGGGGAGAGATTCATATGGACAGGAGAATGTGATGCAGCTTTTGAGCAGTTGAAGCAGAAGCTTATCACAGCTCCGATCTTGAGGACTCCTTCAGGTAGAGGGGGGATGGTCATTTTCTGTGATGCATCGGGTAAAGGCCTGGGATGCGTGCTTATGCAACATGATCATGTGATAGCATATGCATCTAGGCAGTTGAAGCCTCATGAGAGGAATTACCCAACTCATGACTTGGAATTGGCAGCTGTGGTATTTGCTTTGAAGATTTGGAGGCACTACCTTCTGGGAGACAAAGTGTTGATTTACACAGACCACAAGAGCCTCAAGTATATTTTCTCACAGAAGGAGTTGAATATGAGGCAGAGGAGATGGTTGGAGCTTATGGCGGACTACGATATTGACTTGCAATATCATCCAGGCAAAGTCAATACCGTTCCAGATGCACTGAGCAGGATGCCGGAGAACAGAGTGCTAGTCCACCTTACCCAGCAGAAAGAGTTGATCCAGGAGTTCATCAGATTGGATTTGATGTTGGTACAGGGAGGTGATAAGGCCGGGCAGTTCATGGCTTTACAGATCCAGTCATCATTAATAGAGGAGATCAAGGGAGCTCAGAAGGAGGACCCCAGATGTCAGACATTCAGAGCTCAGGTAGAGGCTGGACTGAGGACTGATATTTGCATTCGTCCAGATGGTGCATTGTGTCTTGGAGGTAGACTATGTGTTCCCCAGGGAGAAGTCAGGCAGAAGATTTTGGAGGAAGCACATAGTTCAGCTTATTCTATACATCCAGGAGGGAACAAGATGTACCAGGACCTGAAGAAGCACTTTTGGTGGAATGCCATGAAGAGGGAGATAGCCCAGTTTGTTGCCAAGTGCTTGGTTTGCCAACAAGTGAAGATCGAGCATCAGAGATCAGCTGGACTTCTTCAACCTTTGCCGATACCTGAATGGAAGTGGGAGCACATCACTATGGATTTCGTGACAGCTTTGCCTCGGAGTCCTAAGGGTAATAATGCGGTGTGGGTGATCGTTGATCGCCTCACCAAGTCAGCTCACTTCATACCATTCAGAGTGGGTCAGTCGACAGAGGTTCTGGCGGAAAAGTATATGAAGGAGGTGGTTCGTCTGCATGGAGTTCCGGTGAGTATTGTATCAGATAGAGACACCAGATTCAGATCTCACTTCTGGGAGAGTCTCCAAGCAAGTCTGGGAACTCGTCTGGAGTTCAGTACTTCCTATCATCCGCAGACAGACGGACAGTCAGAGAGGACCATCCAGATCCTTGAGGATATGCTAAGGGCTTGCATGATGGACTTTGGAGGATCTTGGGAGGACCATCTACACTTGGCTGAGTTTTCATATAACAACAGCTATCAGGCCAGTATTAAGATGGCTCCCTTCGAGGCACTGTATGGTAGGAAGTGCCGATCACCGATTTGTTGGGATGAAGTCGGTGAGAGAAGTCTTTTGGGACCTGAGATTTTGGTGCAGACCACAGAGAAGGTCAGGGTTATCAGAGATCATCTCAGGACTGCTCAGAGTAGGCAGAAGAGTTGGGCTGATACTCTAAGGAGGCCATTGGAGTTCCAGACCGGAGACCATGTGTTCTTGAAGATTTCACCCACCAGAGGAGTTATCCGGTTCGGTACTCGTGGGAAGCTGAGCCCGAGGTATATTGGCCCGTTCGAGATCCTGGATCGCGTGGGAGACGTGTCTTATAGACTAGCATTACCACCATCCTTGGACGGGGTGCATAATGTCTTCCATGTGTCCCAGTTGAGGAGGTATGTCCGGGACGACAGCCACATTCTGGATCATTCCGAGCTAGGGCTGCAACCGGATCTATCATACCAAGAGCAGCCGATGGCCATTCTGGACAGGAGTGTCAAGATACTGAAGAGCAGGGCTATTCCATTGGTATTGGTGTCTTGGAGCAGACACGCGCCGGGAGAGGCCACCTGGGAGCGAGAGGACGTTATCCGGGAGCGTTATCCCCAACTTTTCTCATCTTGATTTGGTAAGACTCTTTCCTTCTACTCTTGTCTTTACCGTTATCTTTCATTGTGTCCATATCTATCTGTTGCTCTTCCTGTTATCTTTCACCTTATGAAATTTCGAGGACGAAATTTTTGTAAGGTGGGTAGATTGTAATACCCCTTTCCCGGAATACGTACTTAGTTACGTATTCGGCCCTTTGACCGTATCTTCCGATTTACCATCCGTATTTGACCGATTTTAATTTCAAACATCATTTTATAATACTTTAGATTTTATGTGATTTTCTAGAATTTTCTGAAATTAAAATGAATTTCTTCAAAAACCGGTGTCGGCCAGTACCGCTGACCAATTTCCGAAAATTTTTATCTTCCAATCTGTTAGGAATTTCAAGAAAGTCCTTTAGACTTTATTGCTTAGAATCATATTTCCTACTTATACTATTTTTCTAAGAATTTTATAAATTTATGAAAATTATTTCGGTGTCGGTAAATTTCTGCTTCTGGGATTTTTAATTAAAAATCTACACAATATTTCTTCAAACGGATTTCACCATTGGTCTTCAAATATTTTTCTTGATTTTTGGTAAAATTTCCAGACCAATCCGAAATACTTGAATTTCGGGCATTTTTCCAAAAATTGCAAAATCCTTTTCCACCTCACATGCCACCTCATCTTTCCACTCACAAATCTCACCTACCCCCACTAACTCTCTCTCCTCCTCTTGGCCGGCCACATGGCAAGGGAGAGGACACCTCACCCACTTCTTTTGCAAATTAAACCCTCACATTCACCAAATGTCAACCCCTTCACATATATCCCAAACTATAAATTCAACTCATTTACACTTTTCCCCTTTTTCTTCTCATTTCTTCACTAAGAGAGAAATTCCTCCAAGTTCTTCTCCTTCCTCAAGCACCAAACCCTAGCCTCAAGATCACTAGGGCTTCTTCAAGGGAGCTAAATTCCAACCACTACTCACCAAGGCAACCCCAAGATCAAGTTCTTCAACCTTGCTTCAACTCAAAGTTGTGGATTGTGGCCAACCTCTTCCTCCATCCTTGGATCAAGCCTCAGATCTAGCACAATCCAGGTGAGTTCTTACTCACCAAGACTTATTTAACACCCCACATGACTAGGTTAGAGATCCATGTACCCTTGTATGGTAAAAATCCTATTTTTAAGTTACCTACACTCAAATCCAAACCCCCACATGTGTGTATCTATCCATTGAAGTTAGACCATGTTCTGGTACCCTTGTAGTGTTAGATCAGGCCCCCAATGGTATAAAAATCCCACTTTTAAACTGTTAGAACCAACCCTTGCGAATTCTGATTTTCTGCTCTAACAGCAGAAATTTCCAGAGGACCGGTCGACCGGCAGTCGACCGGGACTCTGCCGATGTGCACAACCTGCACGACTTGAACGGGCGGTCGACAGGCAGTCGACCGCTGACTCGACCGGCTTCACAAATTGCCTTGGACCAGTCGACTGGCAGTCGACCGGCCCAAACCTGGAGCTCTCGCACTCGGTACGGTCGACCGGCAGTCGACCGGGACTCAACCGCCAGTTCATTTCCCCAGTCGACCGGCAGTCGACCGGAGGTCGACCGCCAGGCCAAATTCTGGGACAGAATTCAGACTTCTTCCCACTTAATTCTGAACTTACCCTAGTATATTTATATGCATGTTTTAGTCTTGTTTATACTGTGTACTTGTACTACATGACTGGTTACCTGATATATCTTGTTTATTCATGCTTCATGATTTGTTGGTAAATTATATCAATCCATGACTTGTTGTTATATATTTGCATTTCATAACTTGTCGAAAATGGATTATCACCACTTCTTCATGCTATCTCCAAAACCAAGCATGATATATCCGACATTGTATAAAATACACCAACTTACATTGGGTTCGGGGGAAATATGCGGATATCGGTATGTGTTCGTGTTTACAGTGGTATTAGGATGTGCACTATATTTCGGTCTTACCTGTGGTACTCCAGGGGACCAAGGGGAGTGCTTCCTCCCTTCCTGTTTCATGTCATGACAAGGGCATACATAAGTCCCTTTCCTGTAGCCTAGCGGCAGGTTCCGTCTTCAAGCAACGGAACAATACTGGGCCGTGGTCCCGGGCATGCACGGGACACACTGTAAACATAGTTCGTCGATACAACCGCTGTTTCCAATAACAACCTTGTTTCACTAGGATATGGATCTATGTGCCCTGGGACGCTGGGTCACATAGCTAGATATCACAGTAAGACAAGTAATAATAATAAGACATTATCGTAGATTTATTGCATATGCCTTTATCTTATTTAGTTTACATCCCTTGCCATGTATTGTTGTTAGTTATCACTACTTCATCACCTCTACTTATGATTCCGTCGCCACTTGGCTATCTTTATTTCTTGTATTATGTCTTGACCCTTTTGGATTTGCATATTCAGATTCCGAGGCTTGGGACGAGGTAGAGCCCTCCGCTGAGGACCGGGCTTATCTTGGTGAGCAGGCCGACCAGCACTAGTCCTATCGCGCCCGACATTCTTTTGGTTCACGTAATCTCCGTCCATACGTGAGCATTTTGTATTTTTGGTTGTATCTTGTATCTTATGGATTTGGGTTGTGATAAAAGGACACTTGTATGGTGATTATGTTTATCATGACTTGTATAACTCTGTACTTCTATTTTTGTATGTTGGCATATGATTATATCACGCTGTGTGTTATACTCTGATACTCGCTGTACTTATGCTTAGCGTATATACGTGGGGGCACCACCTGACCTACGTATATGCGTCGCAGTGACGTTCCCGTATCGTTGGGATCGGGGCGTTACAGCGGATTTTGAAAATTGTTGGAGAATTTGGGCCTAATTTGATCATCGTTGCTTGGGCCCCATGAAAAATTGGGATGATTTCTCATACCAGGATTGTAGGTGGGTGAATAAGGATTGTTGGCGGGCCTTATGAAGGCCGCACTCATATGTTCGGGCAAGCTTTGATGCGCGAAAAAGACAGGACATTCCTCGAACACATGGTTCATATCTTGACAATAAGTACAGCCTGCCGAAGATGTTGGGCTGACTTGGTTCACAGAGACTGGCTCTTTAGTTTCAAGGGCCTCTAGTCTTCGCATAACAGCAGCTAACTTAGCATCGGTTGCTATGTTGGCCTCAATGGAATGGATACCTCCTTTAGAAGAAGTAGGGTCATTAGTCCTAAATTTTTCCGGAGTAGGTTCCATTGGATGGTATTTTCAGCTAATTCCTCATACAATTCCCATCCTTCATTTTCGTTCTTTTTCATAAATCCTCCTTGGCACATGGATTCTAACAACGTTTTAGTTTGATATTCTAATCCATCATATAGAACTTGGCAAAGTCGCCATTTCTCTATCCCATGGTGAGGGCATTGGGCAAGAAGGTCCTTAAAACGTTCGAAATATTTCCAAAAAGGCTCATTTGCTGTTTGCTTAAACTGTAGGATATTCTTCCTAATCAGTGCAGTCTTGTGAACGGGATAAAATTTCTTTAAGAAGGCCTTAACGAAATTATCCCAAGAAGATATAGAACCGACCTCTAGACTGTAGAGCCATTTCTTTGCTAAATCCTTCAAAGTAAAGGGGACAAACCTAAATTTGATGTCATCTTTTCCTAACTTAGGAATATTCATCATGAGACATACTTCCTCAAATTCCCTTATGAAGAAGTATGCATCCTCGGAGTCAAGTCCATGAAATTTCGGAAGGGTGTTGATGTATTGTGGCTTAAGCTCAAATGGGTCAACACCTTCATCGTTAAGCTTGATGCAAGAAGGAAGAGAAGTCCTGATAGGATAGATCCTATCTTGGAGTGATGGCGGTTGTGCCATGTGTGAGTCGGGCTTGAGCTCGGGTGGTGAACTAGTTCTAGTTAGCCGGGATGTAAGTGGGTCTCTCGACCAAGCGGACATGCACAATGAGCAAACAAGTTCACCCAATCAATCAATAAAAAAGAAAAACAATCAAAAATCCTAATCTAGGGCAAGCCTTGACCTAGACGACTCCTAACTTTAGACTGTCCTTAGGAGGTCTACTGTCGACGTTAACCATAAGCTAATCGGCCAGGTAGGTGGCAAGACCGGTGGGAGGTTTTCCGTCAGAGACGTTCCTTAATTAAATAACCACCGTTCTTCGGGCTTTCGGCCCTCAATCCCCTGCCTAGACACCGATTTGACAAGAGTTAATTTCGAACAATTTTCCTCCTTTGGTCAATCTCCTATTGAGTCCGAGTTAACCTAGGGCCAACGTCTAGTCAAATTTTACTTAAGGTTAGGGTTGTGAGTGTGACGGATATGATTTGTGGGCCAAGGAAGGGTGATGAAATCCCCACCTTATCTTGTTTATGGGTTATGCCCTTATGATATTTTTGTGTACGTGTAAAGCTGTAGAAAAGTAATCACTCAAGAAAGCAGTAAATCAGCCAAGAGTGTTTCCTAATCTATATGCTATGCAAACGTACCTTGTCGCCAGCACTCTTCAACAGAATTAAAAAAATTAAAATAGACACGTGCCATAAATGCAAGAGTCTAATTTTTTTTATTATCAACAAATGGGTTAATGTTATTAATTAGCAGTTGCAGAGTGATCACAGAGAAATTTAATCACAGCAGTAAGCAATATTTGCAATTCTGAGCAACCTGCAGAAAATTTGATGAGTAGTGAACTACTCTTGCCGCGGAAATGCGGCTATTGCCGCGGACCCGCGGCAAAGAAGTAGGCTCTGATGCTCTGTCTTCGAGGGCAGAGGCACAGAGTTGCTATGTGTCCTTGCTACTGCTTTCTTTTCCTGTTCTCTGTATCTGCAAACAGAAAGAATAAAAAATAGTTAGATTAAGGAAATCGTGCCGTTCCTTTCCCGGCAACGGCGCCAAAATATTGATTGAGAATTTAAGAATTTGTAAATAAGAATGAGTTGTAAAATTCTTAGTCTCAATGCTATCCGCTGTAGCAAGGGCTCAAGCGGGTCGTGATCCTCAGGGAAGGATGCGATGCAAGCTTTTCGACCGATTCCTCTGTATCTTCAAAATATGAGAGAAGAGATTAGATTTGAGATATATATATGATATGAAAGATGTGGTTTTACTGATCTTCTACCACAACCCTATTGCAAGTTAAGGAGATTGATCATCATATTGAGATGTATGTAATTCACCCTAGGTTATTAAGAACAATTCAAGCAAGAAAAGACGATACAAGATTCTAACTAAGTTACATTATTAAAAACTAAATAATGTTTCATCCTAACATCTAAGTATAGCTTAAGAAAAGATTAATCTTAAATTTAGGCTGTCCTAGTTCTTAAGTATGAAGTCATGAAGAGTCTTTTAAATATGCAACCTAGATTAAGAAGTCTAGTTATCTGTTTAATCTTTAAGAAAAATAATCATTAAACTTAGGGTTTCAAGAAGTGGTCATCAATCCGATCAATGCTTAACTGCTCTAGGGTTGCTTTAAGAATTTCAGCAAACCACTAGAGGAAATTAGTTCATTATTTTTTTTATCTTTTCAATTTATTTATTTATTTATTTTTTGTTGTTTAATAAGAAAGATTGCAAAAAGTAAAGAAAAAGAAAACCAGAGATAGATCACAGAGAATAAAAACAAATAGAAAGACAATAAACGAAATGAGAAAGTAGGTAACCTTTATTTGATAATAGCCTCCAAATACAAGCTCCTTCTTCCACAATGTACTTGAAACAAAAATTACAACGTGCTAAAATTTAAAGAAAAATGGCTAAAAGAAAACCCTAATCGTCTCTGGATGCTCTCTCTGCTGCGCCTGCAGGGATATTTATAGGTGCAGAAGGTGATAGAGTCCCGGATAAGATCGTACACGAAAGCAGTTGGGCAGCCTCATCAGAAATGCCGCGGAAACGCGGCTTGGGCCGCGTTTTCGCGGCTCTATGTCATCTGTTGGCCACGCGCTTTGGCGCGTGGCTTCTCCTGATCCGTCCATCTGGTCGTTTCTTTCTGGAAGATGAATCCTGGCTCTTCAGTTTGGATTTTCGAGATAACTTAGAAATTAAGTTACTCTAATCCAAATCCCTTCAAAAAATAAATTTCATCCCTGCACATGTATTTATCCTCATCCACTAGGTATTTAGGATTGGATAGAATTCTATCCTTTCTCTCTTTGTAGTATTTGCAATATTTACATCTTGTATTTGCACTTTGACTTCTTGTAATTGCACTTTTGCACTTGGGCTTGGACTTGGGCTTGGATCTGGGCTTTTGGGCTTCATTAAGCTTTAATTCTTTATTTAATTCAACACTCAAGGCCTGCACACATTAAATAACAAAATATTAATAAATGTGCATCTTTATATGAATAAATGTGAAAATGTGATAGTAAATATGATGACAATTATGCATTTTTTACTACCAATCAGCTACACAAAGAAAATTCAAAGGCAAGGCAAAAGCGACCTCCAGCAATGTGGTGGGTATCTTTACCAGAAAAACTGAGGAAGATGTTGCTCCTATCACCAGTTCGAGAGAAGAAGAGTCTGCCTTGACTGCTGAGACAAGTACTCCTTCCATGCCGAAGATCCGATCCGACAAGCAATACTTGAAACAGTATGATCAGCCGGTGGCAAGCTCTTCCCAGCCAGTGAAAGAGACAGCCGAGCAGTCCACAAAGCAGCTCATGGACAAACAGAAGGAGCTTCGTTATGTCAAAGCCCTTCAAAAAGATGATGTGAGATTATTAACTCACTTTCGCTTCGATGTTTGGCTCAGCTGGCTAACAACCCTACTCGGATTACTCTGCACAAGCTTCTTAGACTTTTCAAATCCACAAGGGAAGCTCTAGGAGAAGCATTAGCAGATTCTAAAATTTTTTTAACCCAGATTCATGCCATTCCAGAGGAGGAAGATGACGATCACTGTCATCAAGCCTCCATACGTTCCCTATGCGTCACTCTCTCTAGAGGATATACAAATAAAGGGAAAACATGATAGACCCTTATACTATACATGGTACATTGGATCATCTGAAGTGAGCCGCCTTCAAGTTAATCCAGGATCCGCGTTGAGCATTATGCCCCGCCGGGGGTGCAGTACGTAGGGATTCCCACCAATCGATTGACCGCTGCACAGAATACCATTTATGGCTTCAATGCCAATGGTACACGCCCGATGGGCAAGATCAAACTCAGATGTCAGATCGGGATTTGAAGTCTGAAGTGACGTGTTATGTCATTAATGACGACACATCTTACAACCTGCTGCTGGGACGACCATGAATCCATCGCAACTCCATCGTCCCATCTACCCTTCATCAAGATGAAATATGCTGATGAACGGGGAAAAGTGAGAATATTGATCACTGAAAGGCATCCGTTCAAGGGTGTAGAGAATTACTTTACTGACTCCCTCCTCTATCAAGATTCTATTGAGACTGATGAGAATCTCTAGTAAGATGAACCAGACTCTGACAATGAAGCGGATACGGAACTAGAGACAGAAGAAGAAAATCTTTGGAAAATAAATCTTTTTGTAAGGAACATTGATAAGCTCGATTTCAATACCACTGCCAATGTTGAAGGTGAGTGGTTTATCAATAAAGATTTAGATTTGCTTTACCTTTCTGCGTTTACATCTGATTCTGTACCTTCATACACAAGTACTAACATGAATAGTGACCAATGGTCAGTCGTAGATGCTCTGACATCACTGCGTGTACCAATCAAGTCACCTTCATGGTGCGTGAAAAGACCAGTGATGCACAAGGAGCTTTCTTCAAAGTTTCAGTTAAACGTAAAGGTCAAAAGCCAATTCTATTCGGGAAAATCGAGTCTGAACCAATAACTCGTGAAAGCTCAGAAGACGATCTAGAATTCCCACAGTTCTCTCATTATGGGCCAAATGCATGTCATATGATGAAGAATATGGGATATGACCTGATGAAAAGGTCTGGCTTAAATTTTGACCAAGGAAGACGAATATTGCTTCAATCTTTTATTCCAAAAGGGAAGGCCCCTGACTACTATTATAAAACTCGGAAGGGGTTAGGATACGTGTCAACTCCAATCCCATCAGGCTTCGAGTCTGAGGAATCATTATATCACAATCACTTGTCACATACATCATCATGAAAATCAGATATCCGTGTCGGCACTATCTTCGAAGATTTTTCAGTGAATATGGTTTCAACTAGCCATATGGAGGATGAAGACGAGGGTAAAGAAATAATCCAGTTAGACACTGATCCCTGGATCAAACACCTGAATACTCTCTGGGATATTTGCTTCGAGTAGCGTGAGCCACCCATAGATGATAATGTGATTCAAATCAACCTAGGAGATGAGGTTAACCTCAAATCCATCTTCATAAGTGAGAGCTTACCGCCCTTCGAGAAAGAAAACATAATACATCTTTTACAAGAGTACATAGACGTCTTCGCTTGGAACTAGAAGGACATGCCCGGACTTGATCCTCAAGTGGCTATGTATTACCTCAACATCAATGTATATAAGAATTTTCCTCCAAAAGCATTAAAATGCTAATTCTATGGAACACCTACAAATTCTGTTGATTAATGGGTCGGATCTTGGTCGGGTCCGAGTTTCCAGTTGCACCAATTTGCGCCAAGCCGCTCGTTATAAGTGCCCTAGGCCATCGCTTAGACATATTATTAGGCGGCCGGCTGAGTTGGTTATCGCATCCAGCTCTTCTACATATCTCGCTAGCGAATCTCTCTCGTCCTTGTAACTTATCAATCTAATTGCTCAAAGAATGATCAAATTAGGGAAATTTCTAGCGGAGCCGAGACAAAGATGCAAAATTTGTACAAACTTTCGTGATGCACGCAAAGTGTTTGTAACAATGCGCATGTGACAAGGTACAAGATGGCAACTTTCCACTTCTTTCCATTGATTTCCCATTTGCAAGCATGCGACCAGTGACTAATTGAAGGATACCTTGGTTAATTTGTTATGTAGCAATAGGATTTACTTTTATGAAATATTGCTGATTTGCTGATTGTTGCAGGCGAATCTTTGGCTTATGATCTTCAGCTATGTGAGGAACTACTTCCTCACGCGCTATTTCTTTGTAGTACTTGGGGCATCGTACACATTTCCGTCATGGACAATGAACAATGTGAGATGCCGGTACACTGGGCTCAAACATATTAATTTCTTTCTAATTTAAGAATATGAAATTGCATTAAATCTCTTTTCCGGCTTGCAAACAAGGTAGGAATATGATGGATTGTAATATATTTTCATTTATGTTCTATATCATCTTCTGTCAATGTTTATGTCTTTGTATTATTATGTCCATGATTGCTACAATCTAGATTTTGTAACAGTGCAAAGAAATTTATTGGTTTCTGTTCTGCAAGCGAATTTTCTAGATGTTGTTTGTATGCATGTGCATTATCATCCTTGTGAAGCTACTTCATACACTGATGGATTGCATTTTCTTCTTATCCTGTTGTAGGTACCACATGCCACATACCTTCTTGCACATTGTTGTTTCCTTTTATACCATGTTACAGCAACTATAACCCTGCGGAGGGGTGCGCCACTACATTGCTGACTTACCACATTCAGTTCAAGGGGTTTTGAAGCTTCGTGGTTTTAGGGTTTGGCTATTTCATCGCTTACTTGGAGACCCTGGGCATTTCAAGTGTACGTATACATTTTAATCTGGTCACTTGTGGCTTTCTTCCATTTAATACTCATTAACTTCCTTAAACAGTTATCGACTTAAGATTATTTGTGAAGTGCTGGAAAGAAATAATGACTGGAAGAATTATTACCATGTGAAATATGGCTTTTTCATGAAATGTTGAGAAGATATATATATAACAATTGAAGCTGCTTCGAGACTTATAACTTCTACTGATATAAAAGCCTGAATTTTCCACTAGTTTCATGGACTTTTTTTTTTGGGAAAAATGTTGTATTTTTCATAATTTGTTGACAAATTGCCAATAGTTGATCCCACTCTTCATACTTTAAGTTCTTAAATAAATTCCTAAATTATAGGAAATCAATCAAAATATAACCAGTTTGCAGGCCTTTTTTCGTCTAGAAAAAAATCCATAGGTCTTCAAAAACTTCTTCCTCTTTTATTATTTTTGACTCAACTGTCCATGTGTTTCCCCCCGTGTTGGTTGATATATCATTACTAGTGACCAGATTCCACTTACTAATTATAGAGAAGTATAAAGATTGAAAATTTATTGGATAGAACGAGTAGCTTTGTGATTCCTAACGATTTTGATTGAAGCCCATTGAATTACTTTCTTTTTTATTTTGACTAAAATTAATGAGAATTGTAATGGATGAAAAGCTACAATAATCGTTTTACAAGGAAGGGAATGAACAATCATGACTCTCAGGTCCACATCATGATATGTTGGCTATGTATCATGGATACTTTTATTATGAAGTCGTGCCTGATAGAAGTTGTTGTGATACAACTGGTATTGCTCTTATACCAATTGTTGTGCACAGCGAAAAACCCGTGGTGATATGACAGTACTTGCAAAAGGAAAAAACTAATTGTAAAGCAAACTAGCAATACCTAGATAAAAGAGTAATAACTAAACAACATCAGAATTTAACATGATTCGGCCCAAACTTGGCCTACGTCCACAGGAAGAGAACTTAAAAGAGGTTATTAATAAACTTAATATAAAGATATCTAAACTTCCTCTTGATCATCTAAGAGTATTCACCTTCTTTTTGAATCTACACCTAGATTATAAGAGTATATCCTCTCTATGTGCCTCATCCTGCTCCTCTCTTTCTTGGCTTCCTTGGTGTTTTCACATTTTTCTCACACAATATAATTCAAGGTTATAATCTTTATTTATAGGATTTTACAATACAACTCCTACTTGGACTATAAGATGATCTTGACTGTTAGATGCTTGAGAACTTGGTCAATCTAACTTGAAGTTGGTCTTCTTGATCTAGAAGAATTCTAAATCCTTCAATTTTTAGAAACAAATTTTCATTGAATAGAAATAGAATTCTATTTGGAGTCCACCAGAAAAATGAAACTGGATCATGCCTAAAAGAAAACAGAATCTGATTCTGACTTCTGGCTGTCAGCAGCCTTCCTAGGCTTGTCGGCAGCCTTCCTAGGCTTGTCGGCAGCCGATATGGCTTATCAACAGACTGAACTCTCTCCTCTTCTCTGTATCTCGTTGTCGACAGGACCTATCGACAACCTACTGGGTGCAGTCGAGCCTGTCGACTGCCACCATAGAATCTGGATTCGCTTCTTCTCCAAGTTCTTCTTTCTTCTCCACTTCAACTAGATCTTCTTGACCATCATCTCCTTCTTGAAAACAAGGCGATTTCATAATAATCTCCACATTGACTTACTTTTCAAGCCTTTAACAAAATACCTTGAGATTTTGAAATTGTATCTTGATTCTTTTTTTGATTGTAACAGTAACTTGAAGTCTTTTAACTCTTGCCCCTCTCCCGAGGCCTTTAGCTGATTACTTCCAAGGTTTGGACCATCCCGGGTTTCGCTCAAATGCACCCTTTATCCTTCCCGTAACACTTTGATCATGTTCACGTCCCGTTACAATCTTCTTTGAAGCTTCACCTCGCGATGAGCTCCCTTTCAAGCCTATCCTTGACACTCCACCTCGAACTGAGTTTTCTTTCTTTAGCTTGTATAATCTTCCACACTTCTCTCCTTTTAGGATTACCCTGTCACCTTGGCTAACTGTGACAGCGCCTTGTTGCATTTGGATCTGACATCCTTCTTCATTGAGCACCTCTATGGATATAAGATTATACTGTATCTTCGAGACAATCGAACTGTCTCTAGAGCACACATCGTCCCATCTCTTTTTGTAGGCTTGACTGTTCTAGTGCCAATGACCTCGCAAGCCGAGTCGTTCACCATATGACAATCCCTTCCTCCTTTGCAACTAAGGAGTTGAGTAGCTCTTTTTGAGAACATACTTAAACCACGATACCTGAATCAAATATTCAGCCTTCATCTTGAGAAGTATTATCTTCGTAGGAAGCCATTAATACTTCGGTGCCCTCTACACCGCTCATTGCTACGTCTGCCTTCGCAGTTTGTCCCTTCTTCTTCAACCACTCTTGCTCATGCTTGCAGTCATTTTTTCAATGACCTTCTCTGTGACAAAAGTGACACGCCTTTGACGAGCCTGGACTTTTCTTCCTTCTCTTCCTTTCCTTCTCGTGATCACCAAACCGATCCTTCTTACTCCTCTTGATTTGGCATTTTTGTGATCTCATTAGACAAGAGAGTTGACATGATCTACTCCAAGATGAGAGTTTCCTTTGAGCATGGTGGTAACGATGTGATCATATGGCTATGAACGTAAACTGAGAAGTATCAATACCTTATCCTCCTCGTTAATTTTGACATCAACAGTTAGAAGCTCACTGATGACCTCGTTGAAGAAGTTTAGATTCTCCAACAAAGTTATCCCTTCCTTCATGCGTAGCCCATATAGTTATTTCTTGAGATACAGCTTGTTGGAGAGGCTTTTCGTCATATATAATGTTTCTAATCTTAACCACAATCTTGTAGTTGTTTTTTTCATTCATCATGTTAGACATAATCTCATCTGCGAGACATAATTAGATCGTGCTTGCCGTCTTTCAGTCCATCTCCTCCCAATTCTCATTTAACGTACCTGCATATTTTGCTGACTTTCCCTGCAAAGCCTTGTGAAGACCTTGTTGCACCAGCAACACTTTCACCCTATTCATAAACTGAAGTTTCTTTGCCTTTGATTTCGGACTCGAACTTGCTCGCAGAAATTTCTATTTTCGATATATTGCCTTTTTTCGACAATCTTTAGGCTCTGATGTCAATTGTCGTGATACAATGGTGTTGCTCTGATACCAGTTATTGTGCATAGTGAAAACCTGTGGCGATATGATAGTACTTGCAAAAGAAAAAACTAATTGTACAGCAAACTAGCAATATCTAAATAAAAGAGAAAACTAAACGACGTGAGGATTTAACGTGGTTCGGCCCAAACTTAGCCAACTTTCATAGAAAAAGAACCTGAAAGAGATTTATTAGTAAATTTAATACAAAGAGATCTAAGTTTCATCTTGATCACACAAGAGTATTCGCCTTCCTTTTGAATCTACACCTAAATTATAAGTGTATATCTTTTCTCAATGCACCTTCACCTTGCTCCTCTCTTTCTTGGCTTTTTTCTCACACAATACAATGTTAGGCTACAACCTTTATTTATAATATTTTAGAATACAACTTCTACTTGGTCTATGAGATGATCTTAGCTGTCAGATGCTTGAATAACTTGATCAATCTAACTTGGAGTTGGTCTCTCTGATCTAGAAGAATTTTAGACCCTTCAATTTTTAGAAACAAATCTTAATTGAATAGAAATAAAATTCTATTCGGAGTCCACTAGAAAAGGGAAACTGGATGGTGCCAGAAAAGGGAATATAATCCGATTCTAACTCCTCGCTGCCGGCAGCCTTCTTAGGCCTGTCGACAGGTGAGTTAGCTGTCGACAGGTGATATGGCCTGTTGACAGACTGAACTCTCCTCTTCTCTGTATCTCGCTGTCGACAGCCTACTAGGTGTAGTCGACAAGCCTGTGTACTGCAACCATAGAATCTGAATTTGCTTCTCCAAGTTTTTTCCTTCTCCACTTCAACTGAATTTTCTTGACCATCATCTCCTTATTAAAAACAAAGCAATTTTACAACAATTGTGCCTGTGTCCGACACTCTGACACCTTGTCGAACACCAACACTTCCTTGGACTCTTCTGGGACACTTGAGCTTATCCTCAATCATATACAATTTTTTTAGAATTGTAATGGATGAAAAGGCTACAATAATCATGTTACATGGAAGGGAATGACTAATCATGACTCTTAGGTCCACATCATGATATGTTGGCTTTGTAGGATGGGTACTTTATTATGAAGTCGTGCCTAATAGAAGTTGCACCCGTGTCGGACACTTCGACACCCCTTGTCGAATACCAACACTTCCTTGGACTCTTCTAGGATACTTCTTGAACTTATCCTCAATCATATATACATATTTTTTTAATTTAGGATAATTGTTGAGAATTTCTTGAACACATGTTCCACATTTTTCTTTTACTTCTTTGTTCATATTATATATTTGAGTTATTTATTTACTTTCCTTAAGTATCAAAGACTATACTATAGTGATACAAAAAATATCATTAAAATATTAATTTGTATAAAACTATGATAGGCTTAAATATAATTCAATATAAAGAAGTTAAACATATTTAACTATATGTATGAACTTTTAGATGCAAAGACATGACTATGCATTTATATTTATGCACTATTATTATTATTTATATGCATATTCTAGTATCGTATCGTCGTGTTCCCTTCTCCTACTCTTTAAGTTCCTGTGTCGTGTTCGTGTTCATGTCCGTGTCGTGCCTGTGTCCTGTGTCTTTCACCATGCTTCTTAGTATGTTAATGATCACTATGCATGTGTGTGTGATTAAATATATGTTTAAACATGCACTATTTTAATCTCTGTGTGTGTGTGTGTGTGTGTTTTGAGGGGAGGATTGATCACTAAATGTTTCAACATACACTGTTTTAATGTGTGCGCGGGCGTGCTTGTCTGTGCATGTTGATCAATTAATGTTTCAACCTGCACTTTTCTAAGATGGATAATTCATTATGTATATTTCTGTGTCAATAGTGTAGATCATCCATTCGAGTGACGCAGTTTGTAGTTTGGTAGATGCTAAGTTTGCGAACAATAGGACCCTACCCTATATAACAACATTAACATCCAACTCAACTGACAATAGAACACTCTGACCGCAACAAGGCCATTCTACTTGATGAAAAGAAGTTGTAACTAAATGACACGAAGAAGTTCCAGGTACCAAATCCCAAAAGAGCTGCCAGAGAGACAAAACTTCCTTTTAGGAGCTAGTCAATAGAACCAAAAGGCAATAAACCAAAAGACAAAATTTTACTCAAATGAATAATTTTAGAATCAAATTTCAACTTCTTAAAAGTTCTTTCCTTCAAAATCAACCGAGTTAAGGACACCATTAAATATTCTATAGCGTCGTGTCCTTTTCCTATCTATCTTTAACCCCCACTTGATTAAGAAAACTCGAAGATGAACGTTTTCCTTTAATATACATAGACCTAAAAGATTTGCATATACATTCTCTTCTTGAACTGGTATGAAAAATGGACCAGACTCGTTTCTTCCATTACAAGGCACTAGGGATGATAATGGGTTGAGACTAACCCGCGGGGGCCTCGGCACGGCTCAAAAAAAGCATAGCCCCGGCCCTAGCCATGTCAGTAATAGGGCCAAGGTTGGGTCTGAAGCTTAAGCCCGTTATATTTTCGGGCTGGGGCCGGGGCTTATCTTCAGCCCAGCCTGGACCTGGCCTGGCCCTTACAAAAGTATACCCTCTCTCCCTCCCTCCTTTCCTCCCCCCTCTCTCTCACCGTCTCTCTCGCGAGTGAGCAAGCGATTCTCTCCCCACTCTTGCACGCTCGCCCCTCTCTCTATTCTCCCTCTCTCTCTTTTGTAATAATTCATTGTACAAGTTAACATCAAAATCTCACCCATTAGTAGCATATGATTTTTATTTTCCTATAAAAAATGAATCAAATTTATTCAAAAAATGGATTTTGATTGAGAGAGGTGAAGAACCTTGAAGAAAGGATGGATTTAAAATAGTGAGTTGGATCCCGTTAGATTCCCCAAATCTATCTGAAATCTCTCTGCCTCTATCTTCTCCAACCTACAGTGACAACAACAGAGGAAAGAGAGAAACAAATCTTTTTAGGGTTTTGAAGGAGGGAGGCAGACTAAAGCTGGGTAATTGTTGAGAGGTGCACAAGAGATTCTTCTCTCTTCTCTCTCATGTTGAATTGGAAGAAAGGAAAAGAAAGAGGAGAGAAAAAAGAGAGGGAAAAGAACCCTTAGGAACTACCGAAAGCCTGAGGGCTAGCCCGAAGGCTCGAGGGCTAGGTTAGGGCTGATTGTGTAAAGCCTGAGGGCCAGAGTTGGGGTGTAAAATTAGGCCCTGAAATTTCTCGAGCCAGGGCTGGCCGGACCGGGGCCGGGGCTGGGGCCAACTGGCCAACCTAGGGCCCGGTCCAACCCCGACCCATTATTATCCCACCAAAGCACACACATGTGCGGCATAATTGAATTATTTCTTTAGTTTCCAATGCTGAGTAGTTTGTCTTGAACAACTGTGATTCATAACTAAGTTCTTTTTAAGTTTTCAATAGTCAACAATTTATCTTGAAAAGCTGATCTACCTCCTTATTTATGATTCTTAATTTTACAACTTGCAGATAACCTTGTTAATTCATTCCATCCTTTGTGTAGTGTTACGTTTATTTTTAATTCATTAAAAACAATGTTGTAGTAAATGTTGTTATTTTGCTTTGATTGAGATAGAAGATGCTCATGCTTTTAGATCTAAATCAATACATTTCCAACGGGGATTTGTTGATGTAATTCTGTCTATTGGGTTAAAGTAGTTCAGATCGTCGTCATATTTTATATATCCCTTGTTTCCACCACATGGCCCGTATGATTGTGACTATTGATTGTTGTAGTTGAATAATTGATCAAGGAACCTAATAAAATAGTAAACCTGATGCAAATTCATAAACGCACCTATTTGTTTATACATACTACACTATCTGAAGTTTTAACTATGGCTTGTATTAATGGAATTTAGAATGTGTGGAATGGTTAATCTCTCTCTCTCTCTCTCTCTCTCTCTCTCTCTCTCTCTCTCTACACTCACCAATAATATTTTTTCCTTGCAGTTCCCATATTATGATTTTGTTGACCGAGCATTAATGTACAAAGTAGGATCATTGTTTTATGCAATGTACTCATAGTGAGCTTTCCTATGTTTTCAAGGTATGAAGTTATTTCAGTAATAACTGTCGTGTGAATGATACCTCTACTATTTTAAGTTGATGGATTTTTACGTATTCTTTCTCGTGTCTTTTTTGAATGTAAGCTTGTTCAAAGCAGCTTATTGTCATGTATAAAGGCCTTGTTTGGAAACTAGTTTTAGATTCCTTTGAGTGCACGACCGAACAATCAATTGGAACAAAAAGTGCCAAAATTGGAAATAACTGGGCTCATGAACCTATAATTATGCAGTCATCTGCTCATGTGATTATAAGTTCAATCTGCGAGTCCCTGTTATTAGAAAGGGTAGTTCAGGCGCATATAATCAAAGCTCTATTTACATGTGTGCATCCCTTTGCACATGCTTTCTATTCAAAATTAGCAATAAATAGGTGTATTTGAACATGTTTCTGAAATCAAAATTATTATCTGGGTAACACACGTAAATACACATGAGCACATGCACATCAATGCATACTCGCACCTGTGTGCATTCATTAACACACGCACGCACGCACACACGCGGATGTTCTGCTGATAGCCACACACATTACCCAGCTTAGAGCAATCGAAAGGATAGATTTCATTGTTTCCATGGCTCCTTGATGAAGTATCAAGTGGAAAAATACACACATATTAGACTGTATCCAGCTTAAATTAGAAACCAAAACTTAATTGTTGATTTGTTTCCTCGGCCTATTGTCAATTATCGAGTGGTCACACGGTCCTATACGTGCATGCACTGAAATTAGAACTATCAACAATTTTAATTAAACTTTTTTTTTCTTTGCTTCTTGTCAAAGAATGAAGTGACAATGTGAGTGAATGAAAAGCTGAGGCTCACTGGTTTCAGGAAGATTTTAGACCATGATGAAAACAAAACATGCTGCACCTATTTCTATGGACTCTAACAATGGACTCTCACAACTTCCATGGTTATTCTATCGGAAGAGAAATGCAACTCCGTTATGTGTCTATGAAGAATATAAGATCAGGTTAACATATGTAGTCATCTAAGTCACTCGCGCTGGTTTTTGTTATGATATACAGGATAGACGAGAAAATGAATGAATGATGGAGTTTGCAAAGAGTGGCACCAGATGCTTTGGCTGCCTCAATGCTTGTCACTGTAATACTTGATCTGTGGAGGCTGTTCTTGGGGCCTATAGTTCCCATCTCGGAGTTAAAACAATGTATGGAACCAGGACTTGTGTGGTTCAACAAGCCTAATAGGAGTTCCATTTGAAATGGAAATATGTAAATGTTTGGTAATCATTAGCTTTGAGACTCATGTTTTTCATTTCGATAATATTGTGCTCGTCTGTTTTAAAGTAGATTTGAAGTTTATCTTAATCTGTACTCTTATAATGCACACCTTGTGGAGGAGGTACAATTGCTTGCAGATTTGACATTATATATATATTTGAACTAAGAAAATAGCCGGGACTTGACCATAGAACTTTTCATAATCCATTGCCAATATGATCAGCTCCGCCTTAAGACTTGCATTGTGGCAACCAAAACAACACATTTTCTATGCTAACTCAAGCCAGAGCATGTGTTTTAGATAATGCAAGTCTCAATATTTAGTATAAAAGGTTAGAAATTATCATAAATATTGTACTTTTACTAAACAGTGAGAATAAAAGATGTTATCGTAGTAATAAGAGGAAAAAACCAGACAAATAGTTTTGTAAGAGATATAAGAGAATTGATATATAAGAGTCTCCAATAGAAAAGATAGATAAAGTACTGATATTTAATAATTAAAAATGAAAATGTTGGAATTTTAAAAAAAAATCTTTATTTATCGAAACTACAAACGATAAATAGTGACTATGAAGTAGAATTGGAAAATTTTGTAGTTATATCCTTCAAAAAATTTGCGTGATTACATGTATATTTTAACTTTGGCTTAATTTTAGAAACCCCTTAATCAACTAAAAAAAAAAAAAAAAAAAAAAAAAAAAAAAAAAAAAAAAAACCTCTCTCTATTTTTATAATTCATCACTAAGCTTCTCTGATGTTTAAAGTTTTTATCACACCCATATTTTCCACCTATGTTTTGTGCATGTGACATTACATGATGATGAATACACTTTCTTCTGGCCAAAATACCCTTTTCTTCTACATTTTGCAAGAATGAATAATGAGTTAAGGTTCTTCTTATTGTTTTTATATTACAATTGAGAAGAAAATAGAAGAGAGGTTTACGATAAATATAATAAATAATAGCTTAAAAATTCTTCATTTATTTTTCAATTTAGTTTTCATGATCTTACATTAGAAAAGCTAGTAGTTGATTAATTTGAAAAGCTTAATAAATTATTGAAACCTCCCCAACCCCACCCCCACCAACCCCCACCCCCCCAAATATATATATATATATATATATATATATATATATATATATATATATATATATATATATATATATATATATATATATATATGAGGAATCTGTACCTCAGCCTGCGGGCTGAGAGAGTTTCTCAGCCTGCGGGACGTGGCTGAATATAGGCCACACATCGGTCGCAGAGTGTGGGCGCCACAAAAAATCAAAAAATCCCGCCTAAACAATCGTGAATCAAAAGGACAAAAATACCCCTTTTAAATGACGACTGCGACTTCTAGCATTCAAAAGTAAAAAAACATTCAATGGTCGCAGACTTAATACAGAATAAAGAATACAAGACAAAAAAATGCTATCGCATAGCAATGCGACCTCCTTCGGTACTGCGACCAAATTCGCAATCTTCTTCTCATGCCTTCTGTAAAAGAAGTAATTAATATTATATCTACCGTGATACAACACCAGTCTAGAAAAAAAGATATGCACTAATGTTAATCTCGAGAAAGGAAAGATGTGCACCATACGTAATCTAAAGATATAGCCAAACAATTCTATAAAAAGTTAATTTGTACTTCGGATTCTCCAGCAATAAGTCTTCAATTAAATATTTAATTTTTTTTACCACTTCCTACCATACTCAACCCTCACCTGTAACAATTATTATTACTATTCATGTTCTTCCACAATATTCACCTTTATATAAAGCTTGTAACTAATATATTACCTCATACCTAAAAAACTATAATTTTGCTCTTCCTTTTCAATTTGATTTCAAAAACTTCCAAAAAAAAATTCATTCTTGAATCATGTCCCCATCTTCTTCCTCTGAACACTCAGAATTCAACTTCAATCAATCCCCCACCGGTCCTTTGTCTTTAGGATATTCTAGTGAATCTGATACCAGTCTGGACTTCACTCCTTTTGACTATCTCACTACATCAAATAATGTATTAACTGATCCTCCTATTCATGATGATAATGAATTTTTCATGTGGGTTAGTGAAGAAGACATTATTCCTCTGCCACTTGACGGAGACATGCTTGATGAAAGCATGTCCTCTGATGCTGTAGGCTCGCTTCCTACAAACGGGTCAGACGAAGAGCTTGATAGAGACGATCCATTCTGGGAGTTCATCGGTGAAACAAAAAAACCTCAAAACCAGCAAGATGATGAGGAAATAAGTGATGAAGAGGAAGAGCAGAAGAATGAAGACGATGAATCTGCTTATGATGGTGATAATGACGAGGATTAGGATTTCCTGATCTTCTGATATTCAATTATATTTTGTCTTCTTTTAAAAGCTTTTAATTCTATTTTTTTTGTAAGGTCTCTTTCTCAATATATTAACTTATAAGCTCTTTTAATTACATATCCAAACTGCGACTGCTGCTCTTAAACACTGCGACCATAGTCGCAATCCTACTACGGATGCAATTTATGGTCGCAGTTAATCATTTATCAGTTCCCAATGCGACTTTGGTCGCAATAATGTACTGTTTTGGAGTTCAAAGTAATTTAAAGTTATAGTGTATTAACTTTTAAACTGTTTTGGATAACTGAACAGTCACCTAGGAAGTATACAATTTTTGGGAAAAGATAGAAAATATATTTGAGAGATATTCACGTGGTCCGAGAGCTTAAACCTTTTGGAATTCCGGGATTAAAAATATATAAAGGGTCATGAGCAAAGGAATAAAAACATACCATCCTCTTCACCGGAAAGAAGCCAATACATTCAAACAATGTCTTCACCATCACCACCGTCTTCACCAGAAAGAAGCCAATCATCAAATGATGATTTTATGTTTAGTTCTGAAACAATGTCTCGCTATGGGTCAGAATCTGAGCTTGATACAGACGAACCTTTCTGGGAGTTCATTGATGAACCAAAACACAAACATGAAGAGGAAGAAAGCGACGATGAGACTGTACCTGAAGAGGAGGAAGAGACAGAAGACGAAAGCGATACAGAAGACGAAAGCATGACTCTTGACGACGAATCTGATTACTATGGTGATGACGACGATTAGAAGTTAAAAAATTGTATTTTGTTTTTCTTTTTAAAATATATAAATCAAATTGAGTTATTTATGGGAGTTTTTCTTTTTAAATATATATAAATCTGTTTTCTAAAGTTATTTGTGTGAATTACATTTTTTACTACTATGTATCGGTTGAAATATTGCGACCATGGAGGCAGACTTAATAAATACAATGCGACCAAGGTCGCAGTTGCTGGTCTTTAATCTTAATCAACAACAACACTGCTACCTTGGTCGCAGTTTCTGACCGCATCAGACAACAGACAACTTTTCATTTTTCATTTAGATTCAAAAAAATGACTTAATCCAAAACATCACTTAATAAAACAAGAACACGGCGACCTTGGTCGCTATGCATGTTAATCTAAAGGAAAACACTTACTTAACGTACTGCGACCAATGTCGCAGTCCATGTAAAGCGACCTAAGACTGCAGTTGTTGGCCATCTTTATCAACAACAACACTGCGACCTTGGTCACATTTAACCATGTACACTGCGACCATCTTTATCCTTAACAACACTGCGACCTTGGTCGCAGTTAATAATTATATTACTTCAACCTTAAAAATTTTTAAAATGAAAGGTTGCGACATTGGTCGCAGTTGCTGGACGCAGACTTAATAAATACACTGCGACCCTGGTCGCAGTTGCTGGACTTTAGTCTTACTCAACAACAACATGCTACCTTGGTCGCAGTTTCTGACCTTAATATTAATAAAATAAACTGCGACCTTGATCGCAGTTGTTGGTGTTTAGTCTTAATAAAATACAAAGCGACCTTGGTCGCAGTTGCTGGTCTTTACGAATCAACAACATCACTGCGACCTTGGTCGCAGTTGGTGGTCTTTATAAATAATCAACAACAACACTGCGACTTTGGTCGCAGTTGATGGCCGCAGTCTTAAAAAAATAATCTCCAATCTTGGTCGCTATTGCTGGTTTTCAGTCTTAATCAACAACAACACTGCGACGATGTGACACGTCACCGCAACAGTTGCTTAGTCGCAGTCTTTGGTCGCAGTGTCGACCCTGGTCACAGTAGTTACTGTTTGCAATGTATCTTATGCGACCTTGGTCGCAGTGTCATCTATGATCATAGTTGTTTTCTTTGCAATGCATGGCTGCGAAAAAGTTCGTAGTTTATTAAAAAAAATAAATATGCTTTTTATTTATGTCCAGGCATTTATCTCCAGGAATGTGCAAATGATACAAAACGATCTCTTATACAATAAGATTGAAGTGTTACAAATACAGCAGTACAAAAGAAGACTAAAACATCAAAAAAATCCCTTGTTGACTAAGAGCAATCTTCTTCTTGAGCTCTGGTGGCAGCAGAATCAATAAGATTGAGTGTTACAAAGAAGACTAAACATCACAGTAGCCAAGAAGATTAAACATCAAAAAATCCCTTGTTGACTAAGAGAAATCTTCTTCTTCAGGTCTGGTGGCAGCAGAATCAATAAGATTGAGTGTTACAAAGAAGACTAAACATCAAAGTAGCCAAGAAGACAAAACATCAGAAGAGCCAAGAAGAGCCCTTGTTGACTACTAAGAGCAATCTTCTCCTGCAGGTCTGGTGGCAGCAGAATCTTTCGTTTATGAACATCTCTTCACCAGAAGATTATCCAGTGAGCATGGAGTTTCCTCGATGTCACTTCTGGGGTAAGAGAGGAGGTTTTGAGACCTCACAAGGAATGCTACCCACCACATCCCCCGCCGTCATACCCACTCTGACCATCCGTTACCAGCAAGCTTGACTGGTGCATCAAGTGAGAGCAGATCTCGGTGAGGATTAAGTCCTCGTCAGGGATCATGACTTCTTCCCTTGTGAACGACGAGGACCATGACTTCTTCCCTTGTGGACGATGAGGTCTATGACTTCTTCCCTTATGGACGAACATCGATCAAGTTCGTCAATAGGGTCATCTTCATCCATGGAGGCAGGCACCTGTTAGAGACTCTGAAGAAGACGAAAATTCTCAGAGCAATTGCTCTCGAAAGAAAACAGTCTAATTAAGGACTGTTAAAGGGAGAGGGTGAGCCCTATTTATAGGCAGCCCATAATAACCATAATTAATGGTTCATTAATCAGAATCGTCGGCATTAATCGTCTCCAACCGCCAGCGCCGGTTTGGCATTAAAAGACATTAACGCCTAAACCCAATGAAGAACCGACGCGTAGACAACCGCTTCGGGAAACAACGAATGGTGCGGGGTTCGTCAACATAGACTTGACGTTAAAAGATCTCATAAAATCTTTATGACAGGTCGCGTCTCACGGACTGACTCCAAGTCGCATCAGACAACAGACAACTTTTCATTTTTCATTTAGATTCAAAAAATGACTTAATCCAAAAAACAACACTTAATAAAACAACACTTACTTAACGTACTGCGACCAAAGTCGCAGTCCATGTAATGCAACCCTAGATTGCAGTTGCTGGCTATCTTTATCAATAATAACACTGCGACCTTGGTCGCATTTAACCATGTACACTGCGACAAAAAGACTTTGGCTAAGGTCGCAGTTTAAATGTACATTGCGACCAAAGACTCTGAATACATTATATTCAAAAAAAATAATTACTTAACGTACTGCGACCAAAGTCGCAGTCCATGTAATGCAACCCTAGATTGCAGTTGCTGGCTATCTTTATCAATAAAAACACTGCGACCTTGGTCGCATTTCACCATGTACACTGCGACCAAAGACTTTGACTAAGATCGCAGTTTAAATGTACAATGCGACCAAGACTCTGACTACATTATATACAAAAAAATTAAACTATAAAGTAGAATTTTATCGCAGGCTGAAAACATGGATCTGAAAAGATTTTATATTTTCAAAAAAAAATTTATCCCAGGCTGAAAAGGAGAAACTACATCTTTCAAAAAAAGAGGTAAAGAAATAAGGCGAAAATTAATTTATATCCTATAAAGAGCGGCAAAATAAAAGGGGGAAAAAATAATAATAAATAATAAGGAAAAGTTATCATAAGGGGTATTTGGTAATTTAACTTCTACCTAAAAGCGGGCCGCAAGTCAGTGAGGTGACAACTCGAGCCACGTCATCGCAGGCTGAGAGAGTACTCTCAGCCCGCGGGCTGATATACATTTTTCTCTCTCTCTCTCTATATATATATATATATATATATATATATTATATATATATATATATATATATATATATATATATATATATATATTATCTTGTTTCTTGCAAGATTTCAATTCAAGTATTCATAAAGTATGTCTTTCTTTCCAATTGGCCTAAAAAAGTTGATTCTTATTTAGAGATTTAAGAAAATATAAGAAAATTTTAAACTTCATGACAGAAAAAAATAATAGCTTTTATCCAAATTCTCCATTAGAATTTTTTGAGGGCATACAATCACCAATTTCACCTCAAACATAAGGATTTGTAGTAGTAGTCTTGGATTTTATAGTAGAAAAAGAGGAATGAAAAAAAAAGAAAAGAAAATCAAAGAAGGCAAAAAAAAAAAGGAGAAAATTATATTTGTTGTCCAATAAAAGGGTAAATAAGTATTTGTAGTCCAAAATTAACACTGGTAATCAACCGTCACATCTACACCTATTAATGAAACACTAGGGAAGGTTAGTTATAATTATAAAATCAGAGGAGGTTTCATAACTTTACTGATTTGTTCAGGAGTGTTTTCTAGAATTAAGTGTTAGCAATTTTCAAAAATAGATTGATTGTATATAAAAAAAAAAACTTAAGAGCATAAGGAATTATCGTACTTCTAGTCATAGCAATCAAATTCAAATTCTTATTGTAATAAAATAAAAAATACTAGAATTTTGGGATTCGTTGGCTAGTCTATCCAAGCCTTTACATCCATAAAAAAAATAGAATCTCACTGACTTTCTTGTAGACTAGAAACTTTTTTCCCTTAAGAATAATTTCACACTTGATTCCTCTTCCTATCAAAAAGCACATATAAATAAGAGTAAAATGGATAGTTGTAACTTCACTTAATTTCTCCCACATTTAGGAAAAAGTTAACCATTAATGGGTTTTCCTTTAAATTTCTAATGGGCAATAGAAAAATGGTTATTTTATTTATCAAACAAAATAAGATCCAACATTCTCCTTGGCCCATAAAATACTTAACATGTATTAAAATAAAAATTAATACATAAACAAAATTTTTTTCCCTATATCCTTATACTAAAGCAAAAGAGCTTAAATCACATAAATCATTGCGGTAAGTCCTCTAAGATCAAGCATTATCTTTCATGTATTATAATGCAACTTTCTCATTTTAATGAGAACAATATGTAGGTCATATCTTTATGAATGAGCTTCCAAATGTTCATTTAGGATCTATTCAATATTAAAATGCATATTGTCATTCTCTCAACTTTATGTATACAAACAGTAAATGAGAAGATAAATTTGAATCAACTAGAGTTTTTATATCGATCAAAAGCAACACAAACATAAAGAGTATCTCAATTATAAAATAGAACTGACTTTCATATGCTCAATATGCTCCTTATAAGTCTTAGGTGACAATCCTTTCGTCAAAGGATCTGCAATCATCAATTTAGTACTAATATGATCAATAGCTACCTTGCTTGATTTCACATGTTCTCGAAGTTTTAAAGACTTTATGTCGATATGTTTACTGTGACTTTCACTTTTATTATTCTTGATCAAAAACACTGCGGCGGAGTTGTCGTAGTAAATCTTCAATGAATTAGAGATTGAGTCAACAATCTGAAACCCTGAAATAAAACTCCTTAACCAAATAGCCTGTGATGTCGCTTCAAAGCATGATACAAGCTCTGCTTCTATGGTTGAAGTAGCAACTAATGATTGATTTACACTTCTCCAAGATATAGCCCCTTCAGCTAATAAGAAGACATACCCTAATGTAGACTTTCTAGAGTCGGAGCATTCAGCAAAGTCATAGTCAGAAATCCAACCACCTTCAAATGATCAGTTCGCTTATAAGTAAGCTTGTAGTCCTTAGTCCGTTGAAAGTATCACATAACTTTCTTTGCAGCTCTAGTGTTCCAAACATGGATTACTTTGATATCGGCCCAATATTCCTACTGCATAAGCAATGTCAGGCTTGTACCAACCTGAGCATACATTAAAAGCTCCCAACTGCAGAAGTGTAATAAATATTCTTCATTTTTCTCTTTTCAAATCATTACTTGGGCATTGGTTCAAGCTAAATTTATCACCTTTAACAATTAGTGATAGACCAATGAACAATTCTCCATACGAAATCTCTCAAGAATTTTATTGATATAGGTTTCTTGAGACAGTCCTAATATTCTTTGATATACGTCTCTTTCAATCTTTATGCCAATTACATAAGAGGTTCACTCATATCTTTTATGTCAAACTTTTGTGAGAGAAATCGCTTCATTTCTTGAAGCAAGACCAAATCACTTGAAGTAAGCAAAATATCATTCATATACAGAACTAAGAAAATTATTTTGCTCCCACTGATCTTATGGTATATACACTGATCCATAACATTCTCCATAAAACCAAATAAAGAAATAACATTATGAAACTTTAAATACTATTGACGGGAGGCTTGTTTTAGCCCATATATAGATTTCTTAAGCTTGCAAACCATGTGATCATTCTCATTTGAGATGAACCTTTCTGGTTGTTTCATGTAAACTTCTTCCTCTAGATCTCTATTGAGAAATGTCATTTTCACATCCATTTGATATAAGTCCATAACAAAATGAGCCACTAATATCATGATTATTCTAAATAAATCCTTTTTTGAAGCAGGAGAGAAAACAATCAATTCCTTCTTGTTAAGTGAATTCTTTGACTACAAGTCTTACTTTATATCATTCAATATTGCCGAGGAGTCTCTTTTAGTTTAAAGACCCATTTACAGCCAATGGCCTTTGCTCTTTTAGGCAATTCAATAAGATCTCAGACTTGATTATCAGCCATTGAATCTATCTCATCTTTCATGGAATTGTACCATAATGTGGATTTACTTCCACTTATGGCTTGTGTAAACGTAACAGGGTCATTTTCAACACTAATGTCAATGTCAGATTCTTGCAGGTACACAATGTTATTAGAAGAAATTGCAGGTTTCCTTGTCCAATAGATCTTCTTAATATTACATCAACATTTTCTTATTGAAGAGGTTGAATAACTGGATCTATAGGAAGATCCTGATGATGGTGCGGTTCTTTAATAACTGGTTGTTCTTAGATTGTCAAATCCTGATGACCATCTTAAAAAACAATCAATCTATTTGAAAGTTTAGAAGTAAGTTCAGAAATGTGATGATTTTCCTCAAACACTAAGTTTTGAGGCTAATCACTCCCACTAATCATATCATTCCGTTGAAACTTTACATTCTGAGATTCAATAATTTTCGTTGCATGAGACAGGCAATAAAATTGTATCTCTTAGACTTTTCTGCATAACCAATAAAATATCACTGACTGTTCTCGAGTCTAACTTCTTCTCTTGTGGATTATAAACCCTAACTTCAGTTGAACAACTCCATACATGTACATGCCTTAGACTTGGTTTCCAACCTTTTCATAACTCAAAAGGCGTTTTTGAAATTGCCTTAGTTGGAACCCTATTTAGTACATATGTCACAGTTTTTAGGGCTTCACTCGACAAGGATAATGGGAGGTTGGGTGTTACTAATCATACTCCTTACCATATCTTTTAAGGTCCGATTTTGTCTTTCAGGCACACCACTTTGTGATGATGAGCCTGGTATTGTGTATTGAGCAACAATGTCATATTCTTGTAGAAACCTTGCAAATGGACTCAGTAGTTATCCTTTTCTGTATACCTACCATAATATTCTCCACCTCTATCTGAACTCACAATCTTAATTTGTTTACCCAATTATTTCTCTACCTCCATTTTATAGATTTTAAAAGCATTTAATGCTTCATTCTTGTCATAAAGTAGAAAGAGATACATATATCGTGAGGACTCATCGATAAAAGTGATGAAATATCTCTAACCATTCAAGCATACTTCATAGGGGACCGCTAATGTTAGTGTGTATGATCTCTAAAATATCAGAACTCCTCCTAGCATCTTTTTTGATTTTATTGGTTTGTTTTCTTTTTATACAGTCCACACAAGTACCAAAATGAGTAAAATCAAGAGCCGTAAGGACTCCATCATTTACCAATCTTTCAATTCTTTCAATGGAAATATGACCTAATCGCTTGTGCCACAATATGAAAGATTTCTCATTATAACATTACGCTTAATGTCAACATTATCATGCATAGTCGTAAGGCTATAATATCGGAAAGGATTTAAACAAAATCTAAAAACCCATCATCCAAAATACTATCACCAACAATAACATTATCTTTTAACAAATGAAAGGAAGTACCAATGAAATTAAAACTGAAATCATGGAGTACAAGTCTTGAAACTGAAATAAGGTTTCTAGAAATGATGGAACATAAAAGGTTCTTTCAAGGTCTAATACAAAGCCATATCTAAGAAAAAGTCTGTAGGTACCAACTGCTTTCACATGTGAACCTATCCAGTTTTCTGAAGAGATAGAGCGTTCACTTTCGTTGGATTCTTTGGTTTAAGAAGCCCTGCATGGTATTGGCCATATGAATTATAGTGGCAGAATCAATCCATCAAGTGTTATGAGAAACATGAAGCATATTAGATTCATAACCCACTAAAGAGATTAGATTACCTTTCTTTTCAAGTCAAGCCTTAAATTGAGACAACTCTTCTCATGTGTCCTTTTATCTTGCAAAAGAAGCACTTGACAACGTCTTTATTGACCTGATTAACAGGAGCCTTTGCCTTGTATTTGCCTTTCTTGGCTGGTTTCTTTTTTGAATCACCAAATGAGCACTTTCAATCTTTTCTTGATTCATTCTTCTTCTTCTTGAACACACATGGCTAAAGTTCATTTACTGATCACTTTCCTTGTGTGTGCTGTAGGAAATATTGAAAGGTCCATACTCAAACGGAAAAAAGTTAAGGATGAAGTGAACTAGAAACGACGCAGACATCTCAATCTCCAATAGCCTAAATTAAGCAGCAATATCCCTCATTTTCATTATGTTCTTACGCAATCCTTTGGTGCCATTGAACTTCATGAAAAACATATCTTTATCATCAGCGTGCTAGCTAATACCTTGTCAGAAGTCTCAAACTATTTCTCAATAACTTTGAGATGTTCTTCACTTTATTCACAGTCAAGAATCGAACCACGAATACTTTTCCCAATATGAGACTTAATAAACGTCAAACTTAAGCGATAAGATCGCCCCAACATTCACATGATGTTTTCTCAATTTGGGTGCTTGATTCCGTAGGAATTTGTGGCTCATCCACAAGAAGTGCTAAATCAAGATCCATGCACCTTAATGTAAGAAGAATTTTTCCTTCCAATCAATATAGTTATCACCATTCAGAAAAGGTATACGAGATGAATCAAGATTTAAACAAAATACAGATTGAGCTGTAAAATAAATAACAAAGTTTACTAAATATGCAATGAAGAAAAAATGAAAAATTTACTCATGTAAATTAATTCAAACAACAAAAAATCAACATGTCATCAGAACCTTTCCTGTGGGCAAAGATTATGACACACAATTTTTTTTAAGGATTACTTTATAATGAGACTAGTATTTTATTTTTCATAAAAATTTCTAGACCTGCAGGCAATTAGATTTTTTTTTTTAACATTCATTTCTTATCCCATCCTAATTAAATACAATATAATAATCACCTGGGGTTTATTACTATATTTCATATTAATTACAATTATTGATATTATAAATGTATGTGCTAAACTTAAAATTTTTTTTTTGTGCAATTAACATCATCATAATCAAGAATGCTATAGAAATTACTTAATTAATCAAATGTCACCTTAATATGACATCAAAATTGACTAAAATTAATGTCAATCATGTATAAGTAGTGATTCTAATACTACTTACGAAAGAAGTGTTGGCCCAAAGGCCTTCCACCCTAGTTTTGATGATGATTAACTCATGTAGTTATGTTTACTAATAATCTTGTGTTGTTTGAGTTTCAGATCATTAACCAAGATATTAGTTGGTGATTAGCTTCAACAAGGAGTTTAGAAGCTTTTCATAGTGATTCCAGGGCCAAAGCTTCAAGATCACACATTGCCTAGCCCATGGATAGAGTTTTGGAGCAAGTCAACTTGAAGATGAAGATCATCAAGAAGACTTAGGTATCCATAGTTTAGATAATATGTTTTAGATCCATTTGTAAAGCTTAGTATAGTTGATATGCTCAAGTGCACAATAACACACACGTTTTTATGTTTTGGATTTGGTGTCATGAGTAGTTGATCAAAATAAGTTTACTTTATTTCTATGTATATTAGATATATTCTAGATATACATACATGCTTTAAACTTGCTAGACAAACTTATTTTGACTTTCCTATTCATGTATTGAAAAATCAAGTTTGACAAAAATACAAGTTTGTTTTTGATAAAATTTGCAAGACTCAAAAATGAATTGATATGATTGATATATGTCTTGAAATTTTATCACTTGTTTGTGTTTCAATACAAAATGTTAAAACAAGTTTGTTGGATTTTAGAAGACTTAAAAGATTTTTCAAAATATTTTTAAACTGTTTTTCTGACCTAGTTTCTGTTCCAGGCTTCAATCAGTCGACTAAGTCAACTGACCTAGTCGACTGGGTGAAGTCGGTCGACCGGGACGGTCGACCGACGTGCACAAATCTGTGCACGTTTGGCAATTTTGGGACGGTCGACCCGGACGGCGACCGGTCTGAGAGCAGAGCTCTCCGTTTGTTTGGGTCGACCGTGCCGGTCGACCGTAGTTGCCCAACGGTCACATTTCTGACGTTGGCGGTCGACCGGGCCGGTCGACCATCAGCCTGTCAGGCTGCCACATCAGCCTAACGGCTAGTTTCTGATGGAGGTATAAATACCCCATCTCTTGGGCTATTTTGATAAGACTTTTGACAAGAAATTTTTCAGAGTTTGTTTAGTGTTTAAAACAAGTTTTCAAAAGAGTTTTTGAGCCAAAAAAAATTTCATCTTTCTTGTTTTTGGGTTTTTGGAAAATCAAAGAAAATAGGAATTTGGGATATTTGTATTGGTTTCATTCTCTATCTTTTACAAGAATTTTCCCAAGTATTTTTCTTGTTGCTTGTTTCTAAAAACACCTAGTTTTCCACACTTGAGCTATCTTCTATCCTAATCTATTAGGATCATTTGTTTTGTGGAAAAAGAGAAAAGAAAAGGGAGATTGTTTGTGGTTGAAAGAAACCACTTGTTATACACCCTTATTCTTTGTGTATCCCTCTTAGGTAGAGGTGATCGGGTGATTGGTTTGCTCCCTCTAGTGAGAGGTGGAGTTTGGTTTGTAAACCCTCTTCGGTAGAGGTGTTGTTTGTTGTATTGGCTACGGGCCTACCCCTCGGTTGTGAGGTGGTGTTTGAGAGAGGAGTTTGGTACTCCTAGAGTTGTATCAAATCCTCTTCGGTAGAGGTTCTCTCGGTGGGAGATAGTGGATTGGAAATCCTACACGGTGGTGTAGGCGGGGATGTAGAGCAAGGTGCTCGAACCTCGAAACATATGTTGTTGTTAGCGTTTGATCCACTTGTCTCTCTAACTCTCTCTCTCTCTTATATTGTGCAAAGTATCATTCCTAACATCATATCATATTTGCTTGTGTTGAGCATAATCATATTGCCATATCATATCTATTTGCTTGTGTTGCCTTGCATCTTTATATTGTTCATCCTTATTTGCTTGGCTTGCTTGTGTGTGTGCCTAACTTATACTTAACCAACAAGAGCTTCACATAGCACCTCAACCCATTCAAGGGGAATCAAGAGGAGTTAGTCCAGAGCCCTTCACGGGGAATTCGGCTACACTTGTTGTGTTGTATTAAGTTTGTGCAAGATTTACATTAGCTTCCGCATTTAGCACATTTAGTTTTAGATTAGCACTTACACCTATTCACCCCCCTCTAGGTGTTTTTCAATGGTATCAGAGCTAGTGCTCCTGATATTAGGCTTAAACATCCTAGGAGTGAGATCCATTGCTTGCTAATCTATTGTTTGCATTTGCTTGTTTGCACACTCATATAGTTTACCATGGCCTTCATGACCCCACCTATGTTTGACCCTTCCAACATTCATGTTGGAAGATTAGAATGACTGTTTATTTACAAGCCCTAGATCATAAAGTTTACCTTGCCATTACCAAGGAATCCTTCTTAGTGATAGCAATCATATAGGGCAAATGCACAAAGCCCTTGAGGCCATTAGAAGCACACTTTCAAAGGAATATCTTATGCATGTTTTAACATTGATTCTGCCTTTGCAGTGTGGAATTTGTTGACAACAACCACCACCTCCAAGCTTTAATTGCCAAATCAACCGGAGGAGTCTAGTGGAGAATCCGATTCTCAATGCTTCATGGTCCAAGGGAATGACTCCCTTGAGGTACACTCGAAAATCCATTAGATAGTGTGATGATGATGCTAGTTCTTCAAATGATCATATTGATGCCATGCTTTGAATGAAGAACTTTCTATTGTTTGTGAAAAATTGATTGAAAAATATAATTTGTTGAAAAAGAAGACTTTTGCTTTAATAAAGAAAATGAAAAATTGTGTAACACCCCCGCTCCCGGGATACTACTTAGTTGCGTATTCAGATTTCTCGATCGTATTTTTCAATTTGCTTCCTGTATTTGTTTTGTATTATGAATTCTTTATATGATTGTTTTGTCTTGGATTTGGATTCGTGGATTCGGAGTCAACCTTAGTTTGAACGAAGGCCCGATCCTAGAGTATCGTTCGGTTTGGACATTCTGGCATTCGATTTGACCGATTTCAGTTTTAAACATCGTTTTCCAATATTTGGATTTTATATGATTTTCTGGAATTTTCTGAATTAAGTTGTAAATCTTCAAAACGGTGTTGGCCAGTACCGTTGACCGATTCCGGATTTTTAATTACAAACGGTTTGGAATCTCCAGAAGTGTCTTTAGACATTATTTCTTAAAATCCTATTTTCTATCCAAATGCATTTTCTGGGATTTACCAGATTTTATTAAAATCGGCCAATCCGGTGTATACCGAGATTGACGGTTGACCTTATGATTTTTATCTCGAAAAGGAAATTGAATTTCTGAAAACCGATTTCACCAAAAATCATTTTATAATATTTATGATTTTGAAAATTTTTGGGAAACTTTCCGATTACTTCAATTTGGGCTTTTCCGGTGTTTTCCCAGATACCGAGGAGATTGTCCCACATATTCCACTTTGTCTTTTCTCCATTTTCTCTCTCCTTCCTCAAACGCAGATCTCACCAACCTGGGATTCTGCATTTATTGTGTAGATCCTCCCCATTCCGCATTTATGCACTTCAGATCAAATCCATCAAGTATCATGATTTTCTCTCTCCTCTGTCAAACGTAGCCTTCTCTAAACGCAGCTTAATCACTGCGTTTAGCCCATTTGGCCCTAAACGCAAGAGTGTGCTGCGTTTCAATGAAGGAAACGCAAGAATCCACCTTTGTTGCTTTTGTCTCTTATGGTGTACAACACATTATTTTATCTTCCTTTCTCTTCTTCATTAAATGCCTCTCTCCAAAAGTCTTCTCCTTGATATTATAACCCTTCCCCATCACTACAACCGGCCAAGTGGCCAAGAGTGATATCATATCCCCAATTTTACAAAAACCCCTCACCTTTATTTATTTGCATCACTTCACAAACTCAAATCCTATAAATACCCCCCTCCTTCTTCTCTCCCTTCATTTTACTTCTTCTTCTTTTCTCTTTGCTTCCTGCGGCTCCCAATAGAGGAACCACGAGAGAGAGCTCCTTCTCTTGCTTCCTTTGTTTACTCAAACTCCATCTTCTCCACAACAACATCCCCATACCATCACATTCAACCTCCATCACTTTGTGAGAAACGGCCACTCCTTTTGGATTGGGGCCGTGTTTTCTTTTTTGGCAGCAAAACTTAGGGCCGGTACCCTCCTTTTGGATTGGGACCGAACTTCCCTTCGTTGGACGCGGCAAAGATCTTGTTAGGCGAGTAATTCTCGCTATCCGCTTGCCTTCGTATTTTATTGACTATGCGGGTGTTCTCGCTTGATTTTCCTATTCGGCGAGTGCTTTTCCTCGCCAAGAACTTGTATTTTTATCAACAAACTATAACTCTTAAAAAGCTGTTACTGCTCATGTTTCCCAGTATTAGTCGACTTGCCCAAATCATAAGTCGACTAACTCCTTGAAACGCAGCCTGGTTTCTGGAACGCACCTTAATTAGTCGACTAATCCTTTGTGCCAGTCGATTAACCTTATTGGAACGCGTCCTTTTCCTGGAACGCTGCCTACTCTTTCATCCCTTATTGACTAACTCTTTCTTGTGAGACGCGGGCTTGTGAAACGCGGATTCATGAGACGCGGGACTGTGGCAAGACGCGGGCTTGTGGAACGCGACTTCGTGAGACGCAGTTTGCGAAACGCAGCATGCTAGTCGACTACCCCTTGCGTCTAGTAGACTAACCCTTTTCTGAAACGCGGTTCTCTGAAACGCGGACTTCTCTAAGTCGACTTGGTCCCCCTTTATAGTCGACTACTCCTTGTCTAGTCGACTACTGATTCCTCTAGTCGACTAAGTTTGATGATTTCCATGTTTGATCGCTTTATGACAATAGACCCTTTCCTTTGACTTGTATTGATCATGTGCCTCCAGTTGCTCAGCTTCTATTGATCTATTTAACTATTACCCTACCACTGCCAGATACAATCTATCACACTCTTTGTCCAATATGTTATCACCTGGCACCTGTCATACTGCTACTGCTACTAACTCCTGTTATACTATCCTGTTCTCGTCAAGTCCTGAATGGAACTAAGTGCACATAGAACAAAGTGCCACACCATACACGGTGGGGGCCACCTCTGAATCTGTGGGGGCCACCTCTAGAATCCATCCCCTCAGAGCAAAGTGCCACATGGAACAAAGTGCCACACCATACCGGTGGGGGCCACTCTTGAATCCGTGGGGGCCACTCTGAATTGCAGGGCCATCTCTTGTTTATACCTGATTCCTGTTATGACTCCTGTTATGATCCCCATTCCTGATCATGTCCTGCTTACTTGATATACTATTATAATTAGACAACTTGCACCGGTTTGGGGGACTGATGGGCCCTGATTAATCATGTTCATGGTGGCACTATCGAGTCACGCGTGGCCACATACTTGAGGGA